>JAIPRL010009061.1:0-18596 GCA_025469235.1 Pemphigus obesinymphae | reverse complement strand
CCTCTCGATCAAATTTTTTAATGAATGATCCGTTAGTTAGAGCAATGCGATCTTTAAATGACAACAATTTTGATATTTGGCCTTAATTAATTTTATTTGTTATAATTAGTTTTGTATACCATTTTTTATTACTATTTATAATTTTCATTAAGTATATTCTTAATATTAATGTTTTAATAATATTGTTATTATACTAATTGTCAAAAGCCGTTTGGCGTTTATGGTATATATAAATGTGTAATATATATATAAAAAAAAAAATAAAAAAAATAATGGTCCTAAGAAAATTTTCACCAAAAAAGTATGTAAAATTAACGTAAATTAACTTATTTTGTTAATTGTGAGCTATATTAAAATGTTGGTGGAATAAATGGGTCTAAATACTTGACATTTTTACAAAGTATATAGATATTTAGCTTTTATATTGATTTACTATATTTTCAAAAATAGTATCTCAAAATTGGAGTCTTTGTAGCAATTTTAAATTTTGAAATATATATATATATATTAATTATATAATATGAATATAACACATCAAATAATCTTCTTCTCCTTCGCCTTTTCTCCTAACTATTTGGTGTCGACCACCCTAGTTCTACACTTACACTTAATATCCACATTTTCTTTACTAACCTTCACCAACCTCATATCACTCACCGTTACATCCCACCGTCACATCCTCCCTCTTTTTCGGTTATCCTTTACCTCTCTTACCATAAGCATACATTTCATTTACTAATCTTATTGCCTCAGTATCTTTCTTCTTTAATACTACAAGCCCGAGCCATTTAAATCTATTCTACCTCATTTTGCCAACTATTGACGAACCTACTCCTTCCTATATACTTGTTCCTGCCTCTTATATACTCATTCTTTATATTATCCTCTTTAGTTAGGTACCTACTTTACTCATCCATCTTAACATTCTCATCACTGCTACACTCATTTTCTTTTCTATCGTCCTATATACTACCTAACATTCTGCTCGATACATCATTGCAGGACTCACCATTTTCTCATAAAATTTACCCATAATAAAAATATAAAACAAATTTTTTTTATACGTTACAACAAAAAATATACTCAATATAACTCGACGTGTCTATAATTACGTGTGTGTGGTCAATAATTCATTATGCATTATGCATTTACTTTATCTACAGAAAATAAAAATAAATAAAACTATAGGTTATATTAATCTTTATAATATTATTCTTCCTTTTAATTTCTTGAAAATAAAAATATCATACTTAATAATGTGTTATGATTAGATGTAAAAAAAGTTAGGTAGAAAACCAATTTAGTCGGACTTATCCATAACCCAACCAAACCCAATCAAACCTAACCAGCTAAATATCGGGAACCAAAAATCACAGGAAGATCAATCATGACCCCTTCCAAAGACCTAAAAAAAATCGTTAAATTTAAATCAAATTTAATAATATATATATATTTATTAATAACTTTTAGATTGAATATTTGAATGTTATATAGTCTGTGATAAATCTATAAGCCTTCTTTAAGCATTTGCTTGTAATGAAGGTGTTCAGTTCTTAAATTCGATATTTAAATTTAGATAATTAAAATAGTACAATAAATTTTATAACTATAATATAACGTATGAAATACTGATAACCTAATCAATGATTAATTCTTATAATAATTTGTGATTTAAAAGAAACTGGTTAAAAAGTTATTTTTTTAACTTCTTAACTCAATTTGTTAATTAATTTGTTCATCAATTAACTTGGTAATCTAAACTATCATTGGCTTTACTTAACTTTTAATAATTGATTTTTATTACCATTCAGTTAAGTTAACCCGTAAAGATGAAATCATTGCTGGTCTATATTATGTATTTTTTATATATTATAATATTAGTACAAAGGTAACCAAATAAGTACCTAATACACAATATAAAAAAAAAGTAAATAGTGTAAATTTTATTATTGTATAATTTTAAAAAAGCCTTGAGATTTGAGTCTTAAATTTTAAATGAAAAATAAAAAATGAACCAAGTTAAGTTAATATATTTTTAAATGTTGAATTTAAGCTTAACCAGTCAAATTGATATTTTATTCACTTTTTACTTTTAGAAGATGGCATTTAGGCTCATTCTACTTCATTTAAGTTAATGTTTTCCATTAAATAGCCCACCTTTAGATATTTAAAATGTCTAATAGGTACTATTTGGGGGCCTCAATGACACGAGAGGCTAAGAATAAAAAAGGGGATCTATATAACAAATATTACATACAACAAAGATATTTTCTTGGATATTTATATCCTTATAGATCCTCTTCCATCATTAATATTCAATATCATCCATATGTCTTTATAAAATATAATGGTAATTCATATGACATTACGTTCAGTTTGTGGAAGTTCTTACTTATGAGTGACCATTCACTGACGTATGTCATTTTGTACATTTATGCGGTTACCACACGCAATGTTACGGTGTAATCGGTTACATCTACATGGTTACTAGATGATATTAAAAACACCAAGAATCAATAAAAATAAAATTTAAGTGCATGACACGATAGACATAATAATTATTGTAACTTGGAATCTTTTATCGTATAAATTATTATTTATATAATATATAACATTCTTTTTCTAATCAAAATGTATATCGTCGTACATATATATATATACCTGGTGCAATATATATTTTTATAATTTTACCAAAGGCAAAACCAGGAATTTTCCACAGAATAATTTGCTATTATAATATAGAAAACCGATAATATACTCAATTGAAAATCTTTTATTTTTCATGTGGAGTAACGAAACGTAAATTATTGATATTATTAATTAAAACAACTGTTTTTAAAAGTGAAATATATTTAACAGATAATTTTTCTTTTATCATTATCTTTCAGTGACCCCAGAAATATTTAAGTTTGAATAATATTATTTGGTAAAGTAAAGTTTAAAATTAAATGATTAAAAAATTCCAATTTCTCATCAGTTGGAAGTTCTTAAATTATTTTATTGTAACATTCCATACCTTCCTGTTATGATTTAGCTCTTTTAGGTCCTCATATCTTTTTTCAATTGTGTGCTTCATAACTTATTTTATATATTCCACTCATGGTTTATCTCTTCTAATACACTCTTCTACAGTCCCTTAAATTATCGTTTTTACCAATATTTCGTGTTGTAAATTGTAATATACGTATACACAATATGTTGCAAGGCACTTAAAGTGCTTGATTTGGTCCTTCGGTCCTCTTTTGAGTTCTATCTTCTATCTCCCCTCAAAGCTCTATATTGTGTCCTGATTCATCGTATCCTTGAATATCGCAGTATAAAGTTTTCTATGGGATCCTTCCACCATTAGTGCCTGTACTATGGTTGAAAGAATTCAGAGAAATTTCCTCCGTATTGCTGCTCACAGACCTAATATTCCTCATCCTCACCATAATTACACATCTGTTCTACTTGCCCTGAATATTTCTACTTATGTAAACCTTCGGAATGCATTTTATCTGTCCTTTCTGTTCAATCTTCTATCCACCAAAATTGATTCTTATACATTCTTTTCCCATTTAAATTCCAGAGTCATTGCCTACACTACTTGTTGTTCTATCCATTTCCATACTCCCCGCTCATCTTCTAATTTCCTTAAAAATTCTCCTTTAGTCCGTCTTATGCAAACAGAAAACAAGTGACCTCCTCTTTTCATTCATAATGAAATGTATACTATATATATATATATATATATATATATATATATATATTATTTTATCCTTTATATTAATTGTATATGTTCTTTATATTTTGTGGCGTAGGTAAAAAAATCTACGCCAGTTTAATACACATATGTTAGCATGTATCTATTTTACATAATAATTACAATTAAGTAAAAAAGTTAAATAATTTATCAGGTTTAAATGACTCAATAACTCCTTACACATGTTCAATGTTCATATTATATTATTACATGTTATTGTTTTCTACAATTTATACAAGTTAGTACATGGCTTTTTTTTTATAACATTGCAGCAAATATTTTATAAAAATAATGAAATATATTTTGAAAGAAAGTTTCAAAAGCACAGATTACCATCAAATTTATGAGTTTTTTTATTTATTTATTTATTTATTTTTGATCAAATAGTGTATAGAACCATTCTGAATTTTAATCCTGAGCACGTCATATTGAAGGAAAATGTAAATAATATGTTTAGGACAAGAATAACCTCACGTTTTCTTAATCTTTTTGGAGATTAAAAAAATACTTTCTACTTATTATCTATTTCTTGTGTGTCATTATGGGAATATAATCACAGACTTCTGACAGTATCACAGTATGTACGTCAGACATCAGTTATAGTATTTTCTGCAAACAAAAACAATATAATAACTTACGGTTCATAAATTTGGCTCGTGATATAATATTATTATAAATATTATAATAAAACTCTCGTAGTGTAATTAAAATTCGAAATGTTCCGTACAGTAATAAAACCCAAAAATCCGTTTTACGGGGCTCTTAAATACAATGCGTCGTCCTTCTCCGTCATTCACCCTCCCCTCAACCCTGACGAACACCTCTTCCCCAAACAAAACGCGGAGTGTAAGTAATGCGGCTTTTAAAAATTATTTTCAAAACAGTCTGCCTAGCTAACGTTTTATATTATTAATATTTTAAACACTATTTTACTGCTTTCATCCTCGATTTCGCTGTTGTTATTTGGAGGCTTAACCATTATGACACGAATGTTCCGTTACAAAATTACATTTGTTCGGAAAATCTAATATTAGGTCTGTGTAATTAAATTTTACAAGTTTTGTTTTCGGCTCTTATATAACTCCCCGAGGACATTGATTAAGATTATTTATACCCTTGCCGAAAACAATAAAATACATTTATATATATAAATACAACGGGGTTGAAAATATTTTCAAACATGCAAACCAATTATAAATTATTATTATTGTTATTAATACTACTGTTATTATTATTATTATTATTATTCTTATTATTATTATTATTATTATTATTACCATTGGAACGTGGAATATTTAAGTATTTATTGTAAAAAATTCAATGTAAAAATAGACAACAGTAATAATAGTAATCATAATTAACAATAATAATAGATAAACAAACAGTGCTGCACGCTATTATTATACATATTGCATTTGACTAGATGAATTTGTTTACGTACGCCTGTGTTGAAAGGAGAACAAATTTTTAATAACGTTTAAAAAGTTCTGTAGTTGAGATTAATGACATTTGTATAAATAGACAACTGCAATAATGAAATAAACAAATCTTGCCTTCCGTTAAAACTGCTATATTATAATAATATAATGAATATTAATTTATATAGTTTCTATTTAATACGGCAGGATTTCTTAGTCACAAACGTACTTCTAATGAATTTATAAGTGTAAGAAATGTCTAAATTGAATTAGATCAAAATATATATAATGTAAAAAAATTTAATGTAATGATATAATGCATAATGTATATAATGTATAATGTAATAATATATTGTAATATAATATATATATATATATATATATATACATTTTTATTTTTATGCAATTACTTATATACAATATTAAATATAAATTCGCGCACATTTTATGCACATAAAAAAGACGTTAAGTTAAAAATTTGAAAAAAATGAATTACCTATACCTATACATGGGACAAAAAAGAAGAATATATCTATTTACATTTGACTAGTAATTTTAAAACATCAAACGTCAAATTATTTTTTTGCGTTTCGTGTGATTTTTTTACTAAGATAATTAATTTGATAATATAATAACAATATAGCAATATAGTTATGGTCTCATAACAATAAAGTTATAATCATAATATCTAATTACCAAAGTAGTAATAAATACATTTTTATTTAATGTTAATTATATTATAACCCTTTTGTGAAACAAATAATATAAATGAAAGTCCGATTTCGACTTAATATGTGCTATCATTGTGTTCACATGAATTGTAGGTTTAGCCTGTGCACTGTTTTAAAAAAAACTGTATCCCAGTATAATATTTATAGAATAAATACAATGCGCTATAATATTATTCTCCTTTTCTTTTTTTTTTTTACGAAAATTAATCTAATTCATGAATATAAAACTAATTGTCACGTAAAAAAATAACTTAATGAATATGGATACCTATAGTATATTATGTAGATTCCGTATATATCAATGTCAAATATATGCATAAACATGCGTTCATTTATTTTATTTTCATTTAGCGAGAAATCAATTACGCAAAAAATATTATCGCACGTCCATACAAGCTGACTGTATAGTGTATACAGTACCTACTTAAAATTTTTTAAAAACAACTATTAAAACTATAAAAGTATAGCTACATAAAAAAATTCGATTTCTTTCAAATTTAATGGATTATTATAACATATTTTCATATATGATATTATTGTAATATGTTCGTATGTACCTACGTATTTATTATAATAATGAATATTTTTAGTAATGTTTTTTAGGTCTTTGAAAATAAAAAAAATGTATTGGAAAAATTATAACAATTAAAAATGAATAAATACATCCAATAGAAATGTTTGTAAGAATCAACACACCTATTTTCAATAAACTTGTAATATTATATTCATCGGTTAAATTTGAATTTTATAATAAAAAATGTTTAAAAAAAAAATTGTTATAATAATAAAAAAAAAAAAAATTCTTATATATTTACTACACGGGAAAATGGAAAACAACTTTTTTTAATAATGAAAGAAAAAGCGCGTGTATATTGTGAGATTTAATTCTGTAACTAAATTAATAATTCACGATTGAACCAAACAAATTAAATATTTAATATTTGGAAGCTTTAAATTTTAATTTCAATCAAGCTTTAATCGTTAATTTATTTTGTGATATAATCAAAATCAGAAACAAATAATTCATTTTATCAGTGAATATACTTATATATGTATATAAAAAATATATATAAATAGCGGACTCGAATTTAAATAGATTTTATGTAATTAAAATTATAATATTATATTATTTGATTTGAATATATATTTTATGCGAGCAGACGAGTGGCAATAATGATTCCGAAAAAAAATAATATCGAAAAATTTAGTCATATCCGAGCGTGTACCTACGCACAAAGTTATTAGGATAAAATGCATGTACAAATTCAGGTTTAAACCTGTTACTAAACGGGATACAGATAATCAATCCAATAAAATGTTAAATGTTAAATAAGAGTTTTATAATAACATGTACCTACGATTCAGGTAGGTTAATAATAATAATTATGATATAAATTACCTATATATAGTATATTAGTATATAATATTATATTTATATATATTATTTTTTTTTTTACCAATTTTTCGGGTTTTTAAATAATAACTATTCATATTTAAATAAATGCAATTTGGTAGGTATAATATTTTAGTAAGAAAATCGTCTATTATTTATATATTTTGTATTTGTTTAAATTAATATAACTTCGTAACTTTTTGGCGTTTTAATATTTAATTCGTTGAACTGGACGTTCAAAGTTAAAACTATAAGTATAATCAATCAATAATACATTGTTATTATAATAAAATTATGATGAAAAATTCAAAAACAGTTTTAAAAACGAAGTAGTTATAACCCAAATAGTTGACAGAGAAGGCGAAGGAGAAAAAGAAGTAGTAATTATTTTTAATTTAAGTTGGTTCTACATAAAAAAAAAATATATTTTTTTAAAAATTTTGAAATATAATATAATGCTATATAAGTATAAAGTACTTACTACTTATATTAAAAATCATGAACTAAAAGTTACTGTAACTTATGGCATTCTCCCAAAATTTTAATGAAATATATATATATATATATCATGTATATATATCATTTAGGTATATGATATATATTCCTATATTAATAAATCAAACAATATTATAATAATTTCAAACAAATTGTATTCTAATTATTATTCATTTAATTTTTTTTTTAGTATCATATTTTAGTATTTATTTTCTACTATAATTCTAAAAGTAATGTGAACTTCTCAGCTCCCAAAAACATTCTAATATGTATCATTTTAATTTTTAATTATTTCAAAAACGTATAGTTTTAATAATTCTGACACTGCTGATTGAAAAATAAAAATGGTTTAAACATTCCAAATAATATATAAGGTAAACCCAAGTAAATCACACGACACAATTGATACATATGTTTTTAATAAACCATAAATATAACGCCTATAATAATAATAATAATAATAATAATAATAATAAATGAGTGACTATTTATAAAAATAACATATAAAAAAAGGAATAAAATGTATATTTTTTATATTAAAATATAAAATATATTATATAATGCTTTATGCGTATCAAGTCTCCATATCGTATCTCTAAAAATTTTTATTTGCATATAATAGCCGAGTTTTTTCAATTTGAATTTACCCCTCTAAAGGTGAATCTAAAAAATTAAACTCAATAAACAAATTTATAAACCTCAAAAAAATTACCTCAAATTCATCTCAAATATCATATATTGTAAATTATAAACCTTATTTGTATATATTTATATATATATATATATATATATATATATATATATATTTATATTAATTAATAAGTATATAGCTTCTTTTTGTCTTTGTCTTATTCTATTTTAAAAAATTTATAACGACGGCTTACAAGAGGTTCTCAAGATTGGAATTGAGGATAGGCACAACTGGAACAGTTCCCTTTGGAATTAAAAAAATTACCATCTATTTGCATATACAATAATACATGATTAACCGTTTCACATTTGTTACATTTTGTATTATATACTTATTTTTACTATCATGTATTAAAAATATTGATTTTGTTTTTTATGTAATTTATTATTTATACACACATATAATTATTTCTAACTTTTATCGTTAAATAATATAAACACGTTTTATTATTATTTATTAAATAAATCATTTTACATAACTGGTCATTCGTTGCAATAACATATATTACATTTTATCAAGAATAAAAAACAAGTTTGTTGATCCTTACTACCTTAATTTTTAAAGTCCACCACCTCCATTGAAATATTATTAAGCCTAGAGGTACTAGAGGGTTACACCTCTCGGGTTAATTATCACTGTTTTAAAATGTCTAAAATGCCGTAAGGATATATATATATATTTTTTTTTTAATTTATCATTGTAAATATAGACGTAAATTGGGTAATAAAATCTAAAGGTAAAAGCTAGAATTTAAAATAATAAAAAGAACCCTCCCCTCCCCCGAAAAAAAAAATAATAATTGTATAATATATTTATTATTTTACAATGCGAATATATTAACTTAAATATTGTATACAACAGAGGTGTGTTTAGGAATATTTAATCTGAAAAAGGGGAAAGATAACTTTTCAATAACTTTGCTTCTCAATAGGGCCTAAAATAACTTCGTACTACACTATTTTATAATTTCACTTAATTCAATATGAGTTATCCCTCTCTAAAAATAAAATATAAGTTAAAATAATTTTTTTTTATTTGAAAATTCAACATAATATTACTTCTGTCACCTGGATAAAATAATTAAAAGTATAACATAAAATTATATTTAAAACTGTATTTTTCCAAGTTCAATATTATTTGTTAAATCATATATTTCTTTGACTTTATCAAAAACCCTTTGATACCATTCCTGTTTTTTGCATGAGTATGCATTTAAAAAAAACATTGTTCAACCAAGTAAAGACAGCTGGTTGAGAATCAAACTCGTCTAATATCGACATGTTTATTTTTACATACAGAGAATCTATTATTACTGTAGGAAATAGAGAAAATCTTATTGCAGTTTTTAAAAAGTTTATGGTATGCAATTAATCTATTTCAACATCTGCCGAATGTGGTTTAGCAGATAGAATGTGAATCTATGAAATAATATATAAATTAATCAGTCACCTCTATACACATTAATTAGTAAAAAATAAAAACAAGTAAATAAATTAAAATTATTTACCACAGCAGTGCTAAAAGATTTCCACGAATCATTAGATAATAACGATTTCAGAAGATTAGATGACAATTGTTTATCTTTTATACATGGTATTCCAGCAGCTTCTTTATAAGACGTAACGAAATCATCTAGTTCAAAATCAGGGCCGATTACTTGATGTGCTTTTTGAAGTTCTTAGTCACTTACTATATCACTTACTTTTTCTAAAACTTTCAATGGAAGCCATTCGGATGAATCAAGACGGGTATTGAGGTAATTAACAATATATTCAATTACATCATTTCGTATAAACGAACGTTTATCAGATACATATAGATTATGTTTCTTTCTTCTCGATTGTTGATTTTTATCAAATAATTCTATGCTATGCAGTTTAATAATATTTATTTTTTCCAAATTCTGTATTATGAATTACAATTGTGTTGTGTTTTTGTGGAACACATACTCCCATCCACACAACGACGGGCTCAATTTTAAATTTTCAACCATTTGGACAACTGTATTTTTTCTTGTTTCTATATCAAATATTAATACATCATCCATTTTAATTTGCATTTGAAATCTACTATAAAGATAACCGAGGTCCATTAAAAAACAAAGCAAGCAACATCATATTGTCATAATCTGTCAATGTTTTATAAAATCCTTCAGATTCAACATCATTATCTTCTGTTTTAATTTTAAAAAAATATTTAACTAAAATACACTAATTTTTTAGAATTTCTAGAAGTAAGTTGTATGTAAATTTAGTCCACCTCACTTCAAAATATTTTTGCAACTGTGTAAAACTCATACCTACATTATTTGCTGTATCTTTCAATTCTTTGGTCCTAAGACCAGATTGATAGAAGTATGAAGATATAATCGAACATGCAACAATAAGTTTATGCACTTCAATTACATTAGATGTCAGTTGTCCTCATGCTAAGGTACTTTTTTGTACAATACACCACATTTTTAATAATGGTTCTTGGATATTATTAGAATATCTATTTAAATCTATTAACGCCCACAATCCATTTTTTTTATCCAATATTAACACTTGCTCCATCCGTTGCATTTGAAGACAAAATGGATAAAAAAATCTTCAAATGGCATTAACTCTTGTATTAAAGATTTAATTAATAAAAAAATAATTAAAATTTTAACAATATGGTAAGTTAACAGCATTATCAAAGTCTAAACATAACACTAAAATAATCAACACATTTTTTAATTTTGTACTCCACTATTCCGATTTCGTACTACTCTATAACAGTGTCATAACTTACTACACACTATTTTAGGCCGTGCCTCTCAGTAGAATAATTGTGATGGATAAAGAGAGTTAATTATTTCCATTAATATTAATACATTAATTCCATAATTAATGTATATTGATAAAACTAACAAATTTATTATAAAAGTTTTTAGTGACATTAACTGTACGATAAACGATTACTTCAACTGCAATAGAACGGAGACACTTCTATAAATAGTCTAAAATTTTACTGTAATACATATTCAGCGTATAGTTTCTAAAAACATCTTCTGAATAAATTACAATAATATTATTAAAATCAAATGCGCACAAAATATTACATTTTACCAAACAATGTCAAGTATTAAGACCAAAAATGACAACTTTTATGGTATAAAAATCTCAATAACCTATAATTGCTACCTATGCCAAAATTGGTTAAAAAAATTAAAAAATTGCATCACGTTAATATAGTTTAATATGTAGTACTAAAATGAATATTATTAGGTGTACATTTCAAATTTCCAAGGCCATTATTTTATTATTTAATTACGAGAACATAACTTATACTTATACAACAAACTATTGTAAAAATTGAAAAATAACCCCTTTGAAAAATTAATATATACACAGAAAATACTTGGAGCACTTCTTTGATTATAATTTTTTAATACAGATATAAAAATAAAAATACTTAAACATACATTAATTATGAAAAAGGTACCTATTACCATTTCTTGTTTTGCTCAGAATCTAAACGGCCTTTATCAATTATAAATTTTTTTCTAGGTCTACTATATAGTAATGTATGTGAATATCAAAAACTACAAATCTAACAAAGTTTAAAACTTCTTGTGAGGAAGTTGTCATGGAAATTAAACCGTGTTCAACCCTCTCTTTTAAAAATATACACCGTTGATATAGGTATATTTTATTTTATTTTATTAATATAACATTAAATTATTCTTTTAAATTTATTTTTCTTGTTTTATAAAATCATCAAAAACATTATATGCCAAAAATATTGTATTCGTTTCAATATTATAAGTAACTTAAATATTACTATACTTTTCCATGTCCTCGACAACTGCATAATAGAAAGTAATCTTTCACTTGCAGCTGAATTGATTAAAAATATAGATAATATTATTACTTTAAATACCTAATGTATAATTATTTGATAAGACTTACATTACTAATTAAATTAATTAAAATAATATTGCACCATTTCTAAATCAAGTATATTATAGGTGTATATATATTTTTTTTTTCGTTGTTATTATTTTGTCATTATTTATTATATTTATGTTTATATAATTATTTATATAATAAATACGTTTTAATTTTATTATTTCTAACATGAAATTATGAACCCATACATTTAATTAAATTGATAATATTTTGATTTTGAAGTTATTTAACAGTAGTATTAATACAAACATTTTAAAAGGATCTATATAAGTAATTTAATGACATTTTAAGAAAAGTGATAATATAACAATTATTAATTTAAATATATTTCAAAAATAATTTATAAGTAGTCGGTTATTATTATAAAATCACGATATTTGTTTAAAACAATATGTATTAGGAAAATAAACATAAATGTATTTTAAACTTTAAAGTAATAAAATTTGAGTCATCTAGGTATTTTATAATTTATAGATGACCACATTTTATAGAAAATTTCTTTAAGAATTTATAATTTTCTAAATATTCTATATCGAAGGTGCAAAAAACGTTTGTTTCCTTCTTTTTAAATCACTGTAACTATTTATTTATAATTAATATTTCAAAAGACGAATTAACGTTCTCTGTACATTTTATAATAAGTATTTAGGGAAAACAAATTTTAATGCATTTTTTGTTTGTTTAACATTTACGTGAACATATTTTTATAACTGAAAATAATTTTTGTAATATATTCTTGAAAATTACAATACATCGTTAATTGTAACATTGTAACATTATAATGTTAACATCATTAATATTATATAATGTAGGGTATTTGGTATATGGTATTGGCAAATTTGGAAAATTAAAAATCGGGACAACAATAAAAAAAAATTGAATATTGAAATTATTATTTACCAAAATTTTTTATAGAATCTTTGGTGTTTGAAGTATATTGAAAGATGGTAAGGAGTCACAATACTTTAGAGTTTATATGATTAATTTAATGGGTCACGGAGTAAAACAATCAAACGATAAGAAAAACAAAACATAATAACATATTTTTTTTATATTTTTATTATATTTTCATATTTATTTTTTTTTAAGCTTTCCTTATACATAATACTGTCTGTAATACTGACCACTGAGTATAATTATTATTTTAGATTTGAATGTAAAGAAAAATCATTGCATTTGAAAAACGATTCTGAACAAAGTTCTGTATAATATTATTTTCCTATTCATAAAAATTTTCTGTTAAATTCGGTAGTTTTCTTTTACGTTTATGAATAAATGTATTATAAATACCTACTTTGAAATAAAAACTAGAATACATTTTTATCAGAGAGTATACCTAACCTAACCTTTACCGGAAAACTTGTTCTACCCGATAAAGTATAAACATTTAAAAATCAAATTTTTTTTTTATAAATTACCAAGCTGTGGTTATAATTCAATATAAATTGTAAATTTTAAGTCTCTGGTGTTATTATTAACTGATTTATATAGATTTTGGTCATTTTTTGTAGTTTTACTTTACAATTAAGAAAACTAAAATCCAAAAATTATATCTTTAAAGTACCTAGGTACCAACTACCAACTAGTAAGAACTGATTATTAAAAGAACTTTACCTTTGATTTTTAACTCGGCTCATCCTTTTACATGAAATGTTGTTTTTAGAAAAAAAACATCATACTAAAATCAGAGCAATAGTTGAAGCCAAATAATGTTTGTTTTTAGTATAAAAAATATAAATCTAGACATAAACGTCTTTATTCTAGCCTCTAGAGTTTGAAGGTTAAAATTAAATAGGACTATAGAAGGAAATTGTATACAAAATAAGGATATAAGTACCTATTGAATATTCAATAGAAAAAAATCGTTAGAACTAATTTTGAATGATTTCAAGTTTAGATTTGAGACCAATCTTATATTAGTAACCAAACCAAATTCACTGATTAAATATATCGAACAACAATATAAATATTTTTAAGTATCCTTATCATTAATTATTATCCTTATTCCGTCAATCAGAATTTTTAGTAAAACTTTTGTTTATAAAACCTTCAATTTAGAAATATGTTTTATATGTTTATTTGTTTTCAAATGTTTCTATATGAAATTCGTTTGATTCCAATATCCTAAAATTATTTTAAATTGGTGACTTCCCAATTTGCTGATTTCCAGTTCATCGACACTCAGTTCGCCAATTTCCAATTTTCCGACACCATTCAATGAATACCACGTAGCGTATATATATATTGTTATTACTTAAATTAATTTTTATATTATTTAATTATAATATAATTCTATAAACACCAAGACATTATGTTTAGGTATAAAAATTAATTTTTTTAATGTATCTGCCTGAATCCGGTATCAAAAATGAGTTGATATTTTAGTTTTTAACCCTTTCGGTGCACGTGTATAAAATAGCTTGCGTTTTTTTTTTCAATAGCTATTGTTGACACTGGATTATACCCAACCAGGTAAATTTTTTTAAACTAATTTTTATGTATCAACCTGCATGGTACTAATTTCCTAAACTCAAAATTGACTAAGTTTACCCGTTAATGATAAATTTTAACAATTTAAAACTGATGTGACTCGATTGCAATTTTAAATTTATGAACATAGTTAATATGCATCAAAATTAATTTAAAAAATAATTACCTATTTGAATGCGGTATCATAAATAAGAGTTGCTATTTTTAAAAAACTCAATTGATTGCACACACACCCCCTGAAAAGGTTAAATATATAAATACCTAGCAATTCCTATTTGTTCGAATCCCGATAGATACATTTTTAAAATTAATTTTTATTGCTAAACTATTGCATTAAAGCCAAAATTGAGTTATATCCACTTCAAAACTTTAGGGATTATTATTTCAACTTCTTTTGGAGGATTATTGTTGCGGGAATTATTATTTTGGCATTCGCTAAAACCTGTACCTAGTGAATATAAAAAATATTATGATTTATTTTAATTTGTACCTCCCCCCCTCTTGAAATTGACCATATGGATGCCCATGATCATAACTTAAATAAAAGTAAGTGGGGAATTGGGGAGAGAGTAAGAATGTAAGATATAAGTCGCTTAAAAATAATGAATCATACACGGACAATTACTGCTTGTTTAAAAATGTTAATTTTATATTTTATTCATTTAAATGTTGATTATTGATAATTTTAAATTATGATAAGCCGTCTATTTTTATATTTAGCATTAAAAATCTCTCCACAAAATCTTGCAATTTGCTTTTCGATACGTTATTGCGATATCGTGAGCTGGCAGACAGCGAAGTGGTCATAATTCCGAATTTTGGGGATAATGTTGTTAAAAGTTATTCCAGGGGTGCCATCTAGGGCTGATGAATTTTTTAAGGGTACTCGGCACACCCTGGCCCCCTATAATTTTGTGCCCGATAAAAATGTATATAAATCATGTCTTTAAAACATTCAAACTCAATATCTCCTTTCCAGAATCTTATCAAAAGAGGGTTCGTCTTTTAAACATAAAAAAAAAATAACTACTTAAGAATGTTTAGGGCAGACTCGGGCAACGTGGATACCCCGAACATAACGCGAATAACGTTAATAATTCTGTACTTGTTTATATTTTTAAAATATTGCGTAAATGTAAGTACCTATAATATTATAAGTTTATAACAGATGGCTACCACATTGATACTGTTTTCTAGTGATAATAATACAAACGATATTGTTGTTTTTTAAATTGTAGGTATGGTGTTTTGTGAAAAAAATAAATAAATAAGAATTTATTTATATTTTCTATAATTATTAATTGAATGCTACCAGCTACAATTGGTGTATCAAAATATTTATAGTGGCTAAAAATATATACGTTATTCTTAAAAAAAAATATGGTCTGTGAAAACATAAGTCCAGTGGCGTCATTTGGGGGGGGGGGTGGAAGGGTGGGCATTTGCCCCCCCCTTGTTGACAGCGGGCCGGTGTCTAGCCGAATACGGGCCGGTCTCCGGTGTCCGGCTATTTATTGGCCGCTGACATGATTCGTGTTAATAAGTACCTACCTAAAATCTAAACAATTTTAGCATATTATGCCGTATAGTTATAACTAATAACAAACATCACGGCGCACTGTGGATGTACTCGTAAAATAAATAATAATATAAAAATTTATCGATAGACCCTATATCAATAGTATGGTTAAAACTTATAATAGGAACCTATTAATAGTATATATTTCGAGTTATTTTACTCATTGATTTCCACAGATATCATTATATTGAGAAAACAAATTAAAACCCGGCGGCCGAGTACTATGTTTACACCGTGATGCGGATATGTACGGCTATATACATTATTTATTGTTGTTTTTTTAAATATAATTTAATAATATCATATTGGTGGATTTGTTACTAATTTACTTAATGTTTTGTTTTATTTTGTGTATATACATTTAGGCATAATACACATTGGTGTATTTACCCTATTTATGGAGGGACTTGTGGGAGACAAGTTCCCTTAAAAAAATCCTCGTCCAGGTAGGTACTATATTTAGTCTCTCGCCTCGTTTTTTGATCAATATTATCCTCGAAAAAATTGGGCTATTTGTGCCTATAACAATAAATATAAAATTATGTAATTATGTAAGGTATTAATTGTATTGAAATAAAATGTAAGCGAAATTTGCGAGCGGTTTTTTTTTCCAGTTATTTGGGCCCGTCAAAACTTTTGCCCCCCCCCTTTCAAAAACTGAAATGACGCCACTGCATAAGTCCCAAATTAACGCTTGTGTCGGGATTTCGTGACAATATATTTATTTGAATTTTATCCGGAGTATACCTATGAGTCGTATACGTACAACAGCGAATCGTTTTTTTTTTCCGGGATTTTACATATTATTATGTGTAATAATATTGTAAAATGTAATATGTATTATGCAGAATGTTTTTATGAGGAATTTCACTACATTTCTTTTAGGCGAGTTTACAATTTCCCGTAGGTACCTATATATATATACAAGACGTACTATCTATTTATACGGTTATGAAAATAATTTCGAATGATAATAAAACATGGTATAATAATATACAGGTATATACCTATAATATTTTATTGTTTCGTCTCGATATTTTATGCGACGACGGCAATGAGATTATAATATACGTGTTTACGGCGTTTTGATTGACCGACCCTGGAAAGCGAAACGGTATAACGGGTGGCGGTATATTTGGCGTATATACCGGAAGGAAACGGAGGTGGCGTAGGAGTAGCCCGAGCGGTTTACTCGCTTCTTCCACCTCCTCCGCACAGCCAACGACGAGTGCATGTCCGGAACGATAATACCTATACAGGTTAAATCCAAAGACCGAAAATAACCCACCCCCCCCCACCTATATACGTTAAACGAGGAGAAAATAATAAATATATATATGTTTATATAATTATATTTGTACAGTATAGGTAATATAGTTTGCAGACAAACACGCGAATTGTATATAACACGTATAATATATATATATATATATTTGGAATAAAATTTCCTTAACAGAATTAAAACCATTATGCTGATAAGGTTTTCGGGCAAATACCTACACGTGTGCGTAAAACATCCAAACATCGTAAAAACAAATCACATTAACTAATTTTCCATTTGGCGTACGCGCACGAAACGTTTTCAAATAATTACACATAACTATCACACACACACACACACACACACATATACTTACTAAACGGCTCGCTAAGACGAGAAAAATATTCACATATTATATTAAAATTAATAACTTGGATATATTCGTTTTACGCCATCTGTAATTTATTGTACCATATTGATACGTACGAAAATATAGCTTGATTGCAACGCTCAGTTATCGTTAATTATTATTATTATTTTATTGTACAAATATATTCTATGCTTCGGTCAAAGATGCGGCAGGTAAACGTATAAATGACCACGAACTAAGATAGTATGGACTGGAAACGACGGATTAACACGTGCAGACAAATTGTTACGGTAAATATCGAGGTGGGGAAATCTATGCGATTGTAACGCCGTCTAGTTTATAGTTTTGACAACATATTCATACTTCTTCTTCTTCTTCTCCTTCGCCTTCTCTCCCAACTATTTGGGGTCGGCCACCCTGGTCCTACACTTCCACTTAACTCTATCTCCTGCATCTTCTTCACTTACTCCCACCTTCCTCATATCACTCGC
>JAIPRL010009060.1:0-18603 GCA_025469235.1 Pemphigus obesinymphae | reverse complement strand
CGAGTGATATGAGGAAGGTGGGAGTAAGTGAAGAAGATGCGGGAGATAGAGTTAAGTGGAAGTGTAGGACCAGGGTGGCCGACCCCAAATAGTTGGGAGAGAAGGCGAAGGAGAAGAAGAAGAAGAACATTATTTATTATTAAATAATAAATAATTATGCCAAATAAATGTTTTGTACCTGGGTGTATCTCAAGCTACGCAAGTAATACAAAAAAAGTTAAAATCTGAAAGAAAACAAATTCCATCAATGTTCCACCCTCCAGAGGTATGTACTTGACAATAAATATAATTTGTATATTCAATATTTTACTATTCAAAATCAATGTTCATACAGTATTTTATATACACATACTATTTTTTATGTACTAGTATTTGTATTTAAAAATCCAAATTTAAAAAAAAAAGTGGATATGTGCATTGTTTTTAGTGTACACTTAAAGCCATAAGGTACAAAAATATAATATAACATTTTTTAAAAAAATTATATGTTATAAGCAATATATATAAACACTGTTAAATATAAATTGGTACTGTTGATTTGTTTAGCCTAGCCCTCACCCATAATTCATATTATATTATTTTAATTTAGAGTAAAAATATGTTTGGTTCTAGTGACGTTGTGCCTGCTTTAAAAAATAAAAAAAATTAAAAGGATGTTAACACAGCCATTTATAAGAGGTTCTGTATAGGTAATTTTAAAGAAATTTCATGAAAAATTAAAATTCAACAATTTAAAAGTGTTTTTAAAATATACCTGTATCCATTTTATTGTTGTGTAATCACGACATTCGTTCATAAACAAGTTTACGAAAAACAAACAAAGAGGCTTTTTAAAATGATTTTATTGTTAAAATACATTTAATAAAATATTTAAAATAAAATGTTTTGGATAAAATCTCATAAACTTTTCATTCTTCTCTTTATTTTATATAGCACTCTAAAATTAGAACAAGTAAAAACTATATACTATTACTATTTATTTACGTTATAACGAAAACAAAACAGGCCTTTTTAGCACTCCTAGTGGACAATTCACACACTAAATGACGTAAAAAGAGACACAGTAATATCCTTATTAAACCGCCGAGTGACTACACCGTTTTACCTACATCGTGCTGGCAACTGACAGAAAAATGTTGAGATTATTCTGTTTGATTTCATTTTTCTTTATTTAATTTCATAATAATTATTCTGTGTGATTTAAGTACAAAATATGGAACTAACTGCAAATTATTTTTTCTATAGCTTCTCGATAAATACAAATATGGCGCCAATCGGCCAAATTTAAACGTTATTAATTATTTTATAAGTTGCTATCAACAGTATACATCATGCCAAGCGTGTTATAAACCCGCTGATACCGCTTAACCGTTCGCTGCATGAATTAAAAAATCTTATCAATCATGAACAGCGAGCTTATGTGATGAATTAAAAACGACAAATTTTCATTTGCTGATTCAGCACTGCTACAACGCTGAATTATCGAAGGCACGCTTAGGTTACTCTGTTATACTGTTTTTTTAAAATTTTTTTTTTGAAAATAGAACCATAGACTCTGACCACGGATGCAACATAGACAATTAAACGACCCATTTGTTTATACAACCGGCCTTTTATATAAGTAATTTTGATGTATAAATTATTCTTCTAAATCCAAAATTTATCGAGCGTCCGAGTTTCAAATTTAAAACTGATGTAACTCAGTTAATTTTGAGTTCAGGACAATGGTATATAATGGTACATCAAAATTTCTCTCAATTAATTTACCTACTTGAATATGGTGTCAAAAATGATCATTCCCGTAATAACGGTATTTTATGTCGTCTATTACACAATATAAACATAATTGAAATTGGTCAAAACCTTGAAGAAATATGGAGTATTACCACTTTCCATTCATCTATATAAAACACACTATATAGTCTATAATGGCCCATACAAAATCATGTCTAATAAATAACTGAAAACAGCCCCAAATGTATAAATAATTTATATAACTATGAAATTTTTTTTAAAATTTTAATTTGAGCACCTATACTTGTGGATAATTTATATAAATAAAGTCGAAACCCGAAATTCACGAAAATTTACTTTTTGTTGTCAGCAAATACGTATTTCAGTAACAATAACTATTACCATCTTCAGTGCGAAACGCAGACTGTGCTAATGACAGACACAAACAGAAAGTATATTCGACATTTTGGATACCTGTTGAACGTTTTACTATATTATATTTTGCCTGTACGCGAAACGGCAATATTTTAAAATAGTAAAAATCATCTCACAAGACAATCACAAAAAGCGTATGTATATAATAATATAGTGTATACAATATACTTATTATATTATATAGTAATATTTATTATTAATAAATTATTTTATGTCGGCCGTATACATTACGTATATGTGTCTATAAATATTATAAACGTGAAGTCGAGGCGTGCAGTGGATGTCACGTATTGCCGCGATAGAACATACCTAAGAGGCTGATAAGTCATACCCATTATCTAATCACCTCAACGCTTTACAAAAAATGAAGTATTAAAAAAGTAAACAAAGATATGTTTAATTTCTGGGAAACTGTAAAAAAAAAAAAAAAAAAATGGCGATAGTGTATTATCATATATTATAATATATATGGTACAGTGTTGACAATTCGTAGACAAATATGCCTAAATAAATAGTTAATGCACGTAAATTAGATTTTGGGACTATTTTCGAGTGCATTAATGAGTTAAAAAGTTCAAGTTTAGTTAATTCTAGTTTAAATCGTGTTGTAATGATAGTTATCTTTTATTCTTTAGATTCTGTGTGTAGAATGTAAAAATATATTGGTTTTACAATGAAGTGTTTTTTTTTTTAAATTTATTTGATCGGTTTTTTTCTGAATGTACCTATAAATTATACTTTTTCGGATAATAGAGTCGAGCAAAGAACCCATTACACGAGCAATCAAGATTATCAGTTTGGACGATTGACCGCGGGTGTGTTAAAGAACGACAATATATTTTTTTTGCTCACGACAGATTTCGAATCTTGTTTGCCGTTTAATGAATAATAATATTGATTAAAAATTATGACTGACTGTGTGTGATAATGATTGATAATTAATATTATCAGAGAAAAAAGAACGATATTTTCAAAATTTCAAACCGATATTACATAACAATTCACTTTTTCACTCACTGAAAACTACGTGTTTCATTGACGATATACGTCTAGTTTTTGAACAAAAGATATGGTTTATTATTATTTTTAGTTGCCATTTATAATTGACCATGTACGTCAAAACTTATCAATTACACAGTCCGAAAATCTTAAATGATTGTGTTTAAAGGCCAAAAATAATTGTCTAATTTTTTAGTTGGTAATTCAAAGAAGTTATTTTTCATATGTATACATTAAGACTACCGAAAATGACCGAACTTTTTTACAAACTTAAAATTACAGCACCTACACCAGAAACTTTAAATTTTCACCAAATATTTATCTACCTACTGTAGCATATTGATGTGATAAAATTATCAAGAGCCCCGTGTATGATTGTATTTGGTTGTCGGTTGACAATATAGTAATTGATAGGATTTAAAAATTATGAATAGTAATTAAAAACAATTATAAAAAAAAATTTTATTCATAAACTAATATCGTCAGTAAAATACGTCTTTTTTAAGTGACTACGTGATATTGGTTTGAAATTTTGATTTTTGAATATGTTTTTTTTACAGAAAATATTTATTAATTATTATACCACACACGGTCGATCATGATTGTCTATATATTAAAAATCAAACGGGTTATAAATCCATCAGTTAAGCAATTCTTTAACACATGCAGTCAATCTTAAATGAAAACCATGAAAACTGAAAAATCTCGACCATAAATGAACGCCAAACACCAGCTATTAAGAGGGGTTTAGTTTAAAACTAAAGGGAAATGGAATTTAAATTAGAATTAAAATTAAAATAGTCAAACAATGTTTAAGTAATTTATAAATGGTCTCACTCCTGTGTCAGTGTCGCTTCTTATTGTATGTGTAACACGATATTTAGTCAAAAACACGGTTACGCAAAACAAACAAAAATACATTTAAAAATAATTTTCGAATTAAAAGTTAAAACACCCATTAAAAAATGAATAGAGTGTATATCGTTTTGAAGACGTCCACATCGGCGATTTTCGCTACTGATTATATCGTGCGATAATATATGTACAAAAACTACTTTTTACTTTTTTAAATGCGGCATTAACTCTTTTGATGAGTAATATTTTTCAAGACGCCGATGAGGTCGTCTCCAAAATAATGCTTTAATCTATATTTTATGATAGATCCTTTAGTTCTAAAACAACACTTTAAGAGGTGTATTTCAATTTGTTTTTAGTGGTCGCGAATTCGGCCTGACACTGTGGTGTTCTCTTGATATTTTGTATTTGTGTAATGGCCCTCTCATTACTCGTGCATTTCCATCAATCAGAATAAATAAATATGAAAATGTATGCGAATCCTTGTTATATGTCTTATACTTCTCGTTTTTATAGGTAGATAAACCAGCTAGTATATCATGCATTGTACGGAAATAATAATTTCACGTTTGTAACAAAAAATGCACGTACATAAATATCATTTGTGATTTTTGGGACGAGAATTTTATAGAAAACGCGAGGTGTATTAAATTTTCTATTCAAATTTTAAATTAACAAAATATATTAGACGGCAAAAACTAGATTTGAAGCTGAAAATAATTGTCATCAGTTATCGACTATCAATGACATTAGGTATAATTAGAGCTTCCTCGGTCACCTCCTGAAATATAATCACTGCATACGCCACTGCTCATTATGAACGTTAAAAGTTAGAAGCTCCGTGCATTCGTGTGTTTCGCTTTCCGAGTTCCCACTTTCGAGATTTCGATCGTCACTATTCACGGATTATCGGCATTCGGTTTTACATATTTTATCATCGATGACGAGCTGACTTCATGTTTACGACACTACGGATTAACGATATTTCAATCAATAACCGTGCTATTTCAGTACATTATTTTTTAGTTCCCGCCAAAATGTGTCGAGTTGAAGGATTGGGCTGAACGATCAAGGCAGTTGACAGAGCGTGATTTTAAATTCGTGCTTTCCAAAATTCGGCGACTTTTTTGTATTTAATCTTATTGGCAGTTCTATAAGACATACGCGTTTTGAGCATATTACGCACGATATTATCCGCTATTTCGTTGTGGATATTATGCCGCTATACAGCTGTTGCGTTTATCTACGTTTTACCTAACTATATATATATTAATAAATAAAAGTTTGAAAAATACGCACCTATAATCTATTTAGTTTTTTGTCGATAGGTAGTTTTTTTCCTAACGTTATTGTTCTGGTTTTCGTCGAATGTATTGTTTAAAACGGTTTAAGTAGGTACCCGTGAAAGGTTTTATATATTTTTACGATAAAGAACTGTACACACTGTATTACTGTAATACTATATAGTAACATTATATAGCCCGTGTACATTATATTATGTACAGTTACGGACATAACCTATGAAATCACATAACTTGTACTCAACTTTTCAGGAGTTATAAGAATAAAAGTCGCAATTTGCAGTTTAATAATGGTCGTATATATAATCGTATATTTTACGATTGTATTTTCACCATAAAACGAATTCGTGTTTATTATATATATATATATGAAATATGTATACATCATAATATAACTACATTATTACTACCAACTTGATAATATTGTAAATGAAATCAAATGATTGCTCAGGTCATAAGACGTTATACCATTGTGGTTTTATATATTTTATAATTTGTATGGTCATCGTTGTGATTAAAGTATTTTTCAATTGTTATCAAAAAATGTTTTCAAGAACACCTATGTATAGTGTCTAATTATTATTTATAGCCTCGTGTTAAATACTTCATTCGTAACTAAAAAATAAATTTAATAGATAATATATATATATATATATTTAGACTTTAAAACACCATTTAAAAATTTTTTTTTTTTAAATTCCACACACCAAAGTTTGAGGAACAGTTAAATCGTACCTCCTTTGAATGCAATGCTATCATTTCTTGACCAGAGTGCTCGAGAACGGTCAAATCCAGTTTCGTGGTAATTACTAATAAATTACACTTTGAAAATAAGTATAATAATACATAATATTATTATTTATTTATACGTCATTCACGCACCCACCTGTAGATATATATTATTATAGTCTCAAAATATCCGTCTCATACATAATTTTTCATAATATTTTCCAAGACTCCGTAATTTTAAATAACTTTCAATATTCGTTTTTTTTTTTTTTAGCTGTAATATCAATATAGTTATAATATTTTTATTATGAAACAAACAGTATTTGTTTATATTGAAAATTGTCTTAATCGAACCACAGTAAACGAATTAATAAAATAATATCCGTTTTAAAAATAAAAATTCGTCTAACACAAATCACACAGTTTTTCAGCGAGGTGTCTACATTTTGGTGTAAATAGTAAGCACCATTTTTTAACATAATATTATTGACTTGTGCCTGTGCACATAAAGGTGTATACAATACAAAGTAATGTCGTCGACCGTAATGGATTCGATTCTACTAAATATATGAAACCATTGAATATAGTCCGTCATTTACATTTTATAAACTGACAAGGCCCCAAATTACTACCATGTTAATTTACCTATTCTCAACAAAACAGAAACAGATGTTCATTATCTATATAGAAAATACATTTCTTACCAAATAAATGAAATCTGCTAATGTTGTATCGCCCACACTACTGCAACCATTTCCTCTTCTAACTGTGAGTGTCTTTTCTCGACATCTGATAGTGATTGATTAGCAAATACGTTATAACATTAGTTTTATTCTTATTCGGTTGAGCCAATTTATCAGCTGTCATAGTGTCATAGTGTGTGTTTTTGATGTTATTTCTAATAATTTGCTTTAGGTTGTTTAGTACTATCTGTTCATTTTTACTCTACTTCCATGCTATTAATTTTACTATTTGCTCTCTTAGGGGTTTCGTTTCACTGACTAAGTTGAGTATGAACTCGCCATAATTGTTAATCATTCCAAGTAGGTAGCTATTTGCATTGACTAGCGCTTAAATTTTTCCGTAGGCTTTGATTTTCTTTTTATCTGATCGAATGCCATTTTACTAAATTTAAGTCTAAAAATTCTCAACTTATTTAGATTATACTGATACTTTTTGAGGTTTAATGTCGAACCATTTTATCTGGTCGTGCACTTCTCTATTTTTAGCATAGATCAATATTTATCACTCACATTCATCAAATTGTTTTCATATTTTTTCAAATATTTGGTCCTTCTACATCTTTAATTATACCTATTTTAAATTTTTTTCTAGCCAGTCAACTTCTTTCTCGCCTACTTGTCTCTTGTATTCGTCTATACTGTTGAGTTATTAGTATTATTTTAAAATCAACATGTAAAATAATTTGTGTATCTTTTAACTTACCCAGTCTATTAAATCCTTTTGAACATTTGTTGGTATACCATTTGATTTCTTCACCAATGTTCAAAGTGTCCATCATCATCATTATCATCATGTTTTAATACACCACGCTTCATAGCTGTATCCCAATAATGCTGGTCCATTGCCTTTTACCACAAATACTTACTGTTATTGCTTCTCGATCTTTAATCTTGATAATGGCTTCAAACTTTGTTGTTATTACATTTAGTGGATTACAGCTTCCTTAACCAAATAACTTCTTTGATATTACTTGGTTACCTACCTATTGTAACTAAACTAGTGGTAGTTTCCAAATTTGTTCTAGAAAAATGTTGTAACTAAGCGATTCTAAGCGCAGCGAAAAAGCTATTGATCTTGAATTATTTTTTTTTATGAGCAACTTTTTGACCAGAAAGAGTCGAGTAGGAGTTTTGGAGTTTGTATACGTTAAGGATAGAAAATTGATTCTAGTTGGTATTTTTGAGAAATCATTTTTTTGATTTTCCCAGTAGTTTACTTAAACGTAAAGAAAAAATTGTTTGCGGTATATATTTGTAGTCAGTACTTTAAAGAGGTCATTTTATTCTGAGCAGAGCGATGAAACTATTGATTTTAATTTTTGTATAGATTAAATATCTGTGGCATAATTTTATTTTTTTTTACAGGTGTGCGAGCTTTTAACTATATCTTTCTTCTTCTTCTTTTTCTTCTTTTCATTTGGGTTATCCGGCCGCTAGGACTATCCCGTTTCACAACCAATTTTCCAGGCGACTCTTGCCAAATCCTTCCAATTTATCCAATTTCTTCTAAATTTTAGATAAAAAATTTTAATAAAAAAATTAATCTTTCCAAATTCTTCTACATTCTTCTTAATTATATCTTCCTATCTCAATTTTAGTCTTTCCCAGGGCCTTTTTCCTACTGGATTCTGTTCCAACACTATTCTTAATAGAGAATTCTGGCTCCTCATTGCATGCCCTACCCATCGCAGCCTTTCCTTCTTAATCGTTTATACTATATTATTTCCATTAAACATTTTTTGTAGTTCTCTGTTTTTCCTTCTTCTCCACTTTCCTGAGATGTCATCTTTCATTGGTCTGAAGATCTTCCGTAATATTTTTCTTTCTAGTATTATGAATTTATTTTCATTTGATTTCCTTAGTGCCCAGGTTTTCAATCCATAAAATATCACTGGTGGTATATTAGGCTAGTATACAATCGTTTCTTTATCACTCTTGATAATGACCGTGAGCTAAATAGTTTCACAAGTCCATAATAAGTCTTATTTCCCGCTTGGATTCTCGCGGCTACTTCTATGGTGATATCATTCTTTTCACTCACTGAAAACTTTTAACTATATACTACGAAAATACTTTTATATTTTTTACATAAATAAGCAAAACAAAAGAAAACCCATTTTGGTCGGCGCAATTATAATTATGGCCGCGCATTGGAGCATTGGCAGGCCATTTTTGAAATGAGCGATGGTGCTTTTGCACACCCTGCCCCTCCCCCAAATGACGTCTCTGTTAAATATTATCAGATTATTAGCTGTTTATAAATATTTTATAGGTAGTTACTTACAAAATCGAATTTATACATTTAATACGATTATTCAAAATTCGGTTAATTTACTATATTTTGTCAAAATAATGTCCAAATAATTAACCGGCCAAATGCTCAGTCTGTCATCTAGAAATCAAGAAGGTATATTTATAGTTTATACACGTGCAATATAGATTAAGAAACGCAAATGAACCTTGCAGTTAAAATTTCTTTCGATGTTATTGGATTCTGGTGTCCACAAAAATAAATTATACTAATAAAAAAAATTGTTTTTACTAATAATTGATATACTCGATATCCAGAATGGCGTCGCATTATAAATATTTATAATACCTACGCAATAGTAACGCAAATTTTAAATATTGTTGCCAATTTTATTACATTTTAATATTATACTGTAAATGGTTATAGATTAACATTAAAAAACAGTCAATACTTTAGAGCAAAGGATTATAGCATGTATATTATTTTATAAATATATTAAGCCAAATTAAATATGTAATATGTAAAATTATATATTTTATAGGTATCTGGTATATGTATATAAGTATTATATGTTATCCTATAGGTATTGATTTCATTTTGTAGTGTAATAAACAAAAAATCGCGGTGTGCGTATGTATGTATGTATATGTATGTATGCAATTTAAAATTTTAAATAATTTTTATTTGTTTTACACGAATTTAAATAAAAATCACGGTTTAATTTTTTCATTGTTGATAAACGAGTATGTATTTATTTTTATCCAGGCCTGGATAATGTAATGAAAAAGTGTATAATTATACCTTATTTTCGTTATATAATCTATTATATTTGAAAATTATGCACCTCTCCTGATGTAAATAGAAAATTTCTGAGCTCGCTACTGGGCGTACTCGTATATTACGATTTAACAAGTATAATAAATATAAAAAAAAAAAAACATATACTCTAGACCTTCTCCCCCAGAAAAGTCAGATATTATTATTTATATAGTTATACACATTGCGGTGTACGATAAAACCAAAATTGCAGATACCAAAAAGTCAATAGCTCACCGAAAAATAATTCGGACAACGGACAATGGCAAAACAGTTTTGCCTCAAGGTCCAAAATTGTTCTAATCCGTGCCCGAAAAATCGAAAGGATTTCAAAAAATTGTATATTGATAACATTAGTGGATAATATACATATAAAATAGTAATTGATAAATCATTTTATATATAGTAGCCCTCCCCCTCCCCATCATATTTTATTTTAATATAACAATACATATTATCCGTATTTGTTTTAAATAAACTTATATAATATATTGATAATTATAGTGTACCCCTTTTAACATTAGAATATTTCGATACGCCTCCGTTCTACAATATACATTTTGCAGAATCCTTCCCCGTGGTTGTTATTTTTACTTATTAAAAATTCAAATCGTACCCAAAATTTCTGTGTGACCCGGATGCCCCTTTCTCTTATTCCATTATACATTACATACCTAATAATGTTCATTTCCATGACACCACACGTCCTCTTAAACAGTATTATTATAGTGTTTGATTTTAATTTCGACAATCCTTAAAACCTTGGACTAAAATACATAATATTATTATTCTATATATTTATTGTATATTCTAGATTATTCGATTATCATATCGTCGCGGATGTTATAATCATCGCGTATACACATGTTGACGAAGTCGTCGAGCACTTATGTGCACATAATAACGTATCCATAATACGCGTCCATTCAAGGACTATACAGTCGGTTTTCGGTCTTAATTGCATTTCAATTTGTTGTTTACACGTGTGATTAACGTATCTAATTAGTAATTAGTGATATTTTTTTCCATTTGGAGATACCCAAGAAGTTATGTAGATTATAATAGATATTATTAGATATGCGGACTCCGGTCAAAAACCTAAATTTAGACTTAAAACGTTTTCTTATTTCGTCACGATTCGCCCTCTCTGTATTAATATTGTTCGAGGTTTTGCAAGTGCGGTTGTCGATAAAAAAAAAACCCCAGTGCGGTAGTTCATATATAATATAATATAAGAACGGACAGAAAAAAAAGTCTTGTTATAAAATAAACACATGTAACCCGTTAAACGGAAACCGATGAGTCAGAGATGGGTTTTTTTTAGGCGGGGTCGAGCGCATTTCACTTTCACCCGAACAGATCCGTTTTGAAACCGGTCCGGCGGTATTGTAACTTCGTATTTACGTCACACGCGCGAGGCTGAAAAACACGCGAATAACAAACGCGCCGAACAGATCGGGTATTTTTTTTTCATACAAAACAAACAAGCCACATACCTACATTACCTATATTTATAGGTATATGAATCTGAGTAAAAATATCCGGGGAAAACCCGTCCAGTTCAAAATATATAGAAGCGGAAAAAACATAAAAAAAAAAACGCCCAAAATATTTATGTAAATGTATCTTTTTCGCAATTCCAAAATTGTCCAAAATGTTCATAAAAAAAAGCGCTGAAGTTTAGCAAAATTGCTATTAAAACTATTATTGCTATAAAACTATTGAATATTTTAAAAATTATTCTATAATACTATATAATATTGTAGAATGCATGTAGGTATAGGTACGTTAAGAAATAATGGAGAATAGTAAATAAAACTAGAAAAAGTTATTGTCGGAACTCGAAAGAGCTGCAGTAGATTATGTTGGACTGCTCGTGTTTTAGAGATGATCACAATAGATGGTGACTAGATACAAAACGACCAAAAATATGTGTGAGACAACGGTTGACTGACAGGATTCTAAAAAACTTATTAAAGTCACTATATAGGAATGCAAAATAGTGAAGAAATCACAAAATCATCCTAATTAAATTAATGGTTTTTAAGAAGAAGGAGTGTGCAAAACCCACTTCAATTAAACCCATTGTTTTCCGAAAATTTTGAGAAGAAACTGGAGAATAGATACTTTCAAAAATATAATATTATCATATAAGTTTCGTCTTATCTCGTAGTACAAAATGTAGTTATAAATACAATATCTCAACGATTCCCCGCGAACTTGAATCAATCGAGAATTACATTTTTGTGGGTTGTACAATCTAATCATATACTAATTATAGTACATTTCAATCTCGAATTATCACCGAAATATTTTTTTAATTGTATATTAAAAAAGGTATTTTTTTAAAAGAACAATATTGTCGATTTGAGACCTTAATTTGGCCTATATACGATATATTTTCAATTAGTCAATTTAATAATATATTAGATATATAGATAGGTATACAGTAAATATGCTTTTTTTATTGTCCAGCACGGTAGCATGACTTCTTGAAATTATATTATTTCTTCCCACACATATTTTTTTTTTTTTTTTGTTTCTCACAAATCTTTCAGTACTCACTCCTCAGCCATCTTAATGATAGCCATATGTATACCTTATTGCGCGTAGACTATCGTTTCCTCTATGTTATTATTATCGTGGTATATTTACAATTTAAATTCAATCTCATCATGATCATTTGCTTTTACTATTAGTTTAATATAATATTATGATTTATGTTTATATTTTTTTATTTTTCGAGTCCTGTTTTCATTATCATTTTTTGGTCTCTGTGAACTAATATATGAACCATTTATAATCAATATTTTTCCTAAATTTAAACTGTATACAGTTTAGCGATTATAAAAAAAATGAACCTCTCCTCTGAACCAAAAAAATGTTGAATTTAATAACTTAAATATCTATAAATATATTTTTTAGATAGAATTTTTAAACAATAATAACTGGAATAAAATTGCGATGAATGAAAAAAAACTAATTGTAATGTCTAAAACATTAATATAATGACTACATTTTAGATCCTGAGCGGTGCAAAATTGACGACAAATACTGGTTAAAATAATGGATAAATCCAAAAATATCGATGAATATCACACGAAAGTCTCACAAAGTATTTATTTTACTCAAGCTTGAAAAAAATACAAAAAAAAGGATTTTAATAATGATTAAATAAATATATGTATATTTATTAGTTTTTTGGTGAACAAAATTCTATCGACTATTTTATTATTACTGGGGCATGGTTCTTATGTACTTTTATCATTTATTATGAAACTAAGGAATAATCAATTAAATTATCAATTAAAACTTAAAAGTATACCAAATTAATTAATTCTCATGACCTATCCTGTAGTTTATTTGTACGTAGTATTTCTGTCCAAGACTGTCAACTTTTTCATCCGGTATACGTATGCCTAAATATTAGGTAAACAAAAATATTCTTAGTTTTCATGCAAATATCTTAAATCAATCTAAAAATAAAAACCACCATTTACTGTACAATTTTTTTTTATATCACTGTTAAAAATTTAAAAAAATATATGAATAGAAAAATATTTAATGTTAAGAGGACATCGTAGCTACAAATATGCAATGAAAAACTTGCAATAGCATTTTTTATTTTTATCAACTTACAAACACGTTAGTAACACGAAACAAAAAACAAATTATAGTTAATAATATTATCTAGCGACCTACGTAGCCTTTTTCCAACATGTTCATTTTTTTTTTTTTATTCAGTTATTGAAAAAAAAATTAGATTTTTAACAACTCATAAAACGTGTAACAATGCACATATCAAAAATCGGCTATGTAGATCGCTAGATAATTTTTATTTTTATTATTTATTTCATCTTTATACAGTATTCTCAAGTTGTTAAAATTAAAAAATGCGTAAAAATGTTTTTTTCAACCAATATCGCAACTACACAACAATAAAAATGGTATTCACAAAAGACTATTTTTAAATTACTTATAAAATATATTAAAATTGTTGTATTTTCATTTTTGTTAAAATTTTATAAAAATTGCCTATACAAAACCCCTTAAAAATTGGGTGTACGACGTATTCGCTGGGGAGCGTTCAAATATTACATAAGCGCCTAGGGGGGAGGGGTCTGTCATGTGCTTACATTTGCTGACAAGGGGGATGGGGGTTAGAACCATGATGACGTCAGCAGTAATAAAAAAAAATCAAAATATGTAAAATAAAATTCAAAATATGTAACAAAATATTTCATTTATAAAATTCGGAAATTTTGTATTATTTTTTTTAATAGAGGGGGGGGGTCGTTTAACATATAATGACGTAATAAAGTGGGGGGGTTGACGTTTGCTGACAAGGGGAAAGGGAGGTCTAAAAATGCCAAAAATGTGCTGACGTAATACTTGAACGCCCCTCTTGTTTTTATTCATGCTTAATGATCATGTTTTTTCCATATAATGCAAAATATTTTACAAAAATATTCTAAAAATATCAAAATTAAGTGCGTTTAATGCTAAAATTTTCGGAAAGTTATACAACGTTGCCGCACCATCCGTTAATATGCTGGTTGGCCATACAGACTCAAAATTTTATGAGTCACATGGGTTTTTGAGACTTGAGCAGTGAGCATTGAGCATGCATATAATCGTTTGCTTTGGTGCACGACTTTATTGCATTTGTACGAATCAAAAACGCGTTCCAGTGGGATCCGTTTTGCATTCTCGTATTGGGAAATAAACAAAAACTTTCGTATATTATTATACTTATATATGATACTATAGGAGGACGTCATATATTTAAAAAAAAAAGGGAAAACTTAAAACTCTGTAACTTCTTCGATATACAATATTTACAAAAACGATAAGTGATTTTCTAGAAAATATTCTTCTTTTTAAAATAATTTTTAGTAATAGGCGTTTCAACTCTTATCGTATAGACACCACATTTATTGTTTTGCGTTGTGTACCTAATTAATTTTGCTGTATTGTCCGTCAGATGGACGGAGACGGCAAATGCGCGTGCGAACGTCCTCTTAAAATTAAGTTAAAAATATTTTCAATTACATTTTTACTCAGATATTTTATATAAGTACACATATCAACATGAATTTACTCGATAATTCTACTATCTATATTATTAACTTAAACGGAAAAAGCGCAATTTGTTATGTTTATAATATTAATACTTAATATATTATGGAAAAATGCTCATAAATCTGTATCATGTAAACGCACTGAGAGCCTATATTTATTTATCGCCCTAGGACCCGATAGTCCTAGTTAGAGAGCCTAGATAATAAAGAGAATGGCCAACTAAGTGATAATTTTCTATTGGTCTACTGTTATCAGTTGTTATGGACGCCATTTTTCGTCTAAATGTCATTAAAATAGCGTACATAAATATACGATTTTGACGTTTTTCTGGTGTTTTTCAAATAAAATATAAAATGTCTCTTATATATTATTCATAAGTGATCAGATAATAAATTTGTATTATATTGTGATATTACTTACATGTATTTTATTATATTTAATACACTTTTTTAGAATGCCTTCATGTTGTGCGTTTGGCACGAATCGCAGTAAACATGGGCATATTAAATGGGTTTTAAATGTCTTTAACTCTAATTTTTTATTCTAGAGCTATGGTCAACTTTTTGTCTGCATTATTTTAATGGAATTTTTTAGTGCCCAACTTCTGGAAACATTTCCGTAAAATTTATGCGGGAATTATATTGCACGAAAAATGGCGGCTTATCACTGAGTTGGCCACTCTCTTATTATCTAGGCTCTCTAGTCCTAGTTAGTCGCGGCACTGATTATATATATATTATTATAATAACGTGAGAAAACGAATAGTATATCTACGACAACGTTGCATTCGAAATCGTACGGAATCGTGTATAAATACACAAAATTAGCGGTATAATGGTCATAAAAATCTACCTTTACATCGTCTAAACAAATGACATCAGAACTTCCTATCGACATCCCACTCTCTGTCATAAGCCCTAAGCTTGAACCAGATAGTATTTTCATCAAAGCAAAGCAAAACATAAAAATCTACACTATACGATTCGGCAATTTTTATTTATTTTTTTCTTATCGCGTGCACTCGCGCGTTCTCCACCATACATTATATTATTATATAATATTATCTATTTTTTCTTCAGTTTTAATTATTATTTATACCATGACGAGTTATAAGCGGTTCATCTATAATACAAAAAATACTCATACTTGACAAATTTGCAAAACATAAAATGACTGACTTTATTACATAATCACTTTTAATATATATGTATGAATATGTTTCGAAAAATAAATAGTAGAAATTAATCTGTTTGTCAAAATTCAAGTGTCGTTTAAAATACGTTTTACGTCAATTTGTCAATTATAGGACCTGCAGGGGTGATGTGCGTGTGTTAAATTGCCACTTCCTAAAATTAAAAATGCAAATTGCGTACGTGTGTGCGATCGTGAATCGTACGTATTTTGCATACCTAAACATGTTTTGGTAATAAAAAAAAAATTAAAATGTAGTACACAAATTTATGATGGGAAAATCCAAAACTATTGCAACATATTATAATATATTATGATGTATATTGGACAGAATTAAATATAAAATATATTGTGTTTTCCACAGTGAATTTCCAACGAACATATTATGGCATTACATTTAATGAATTTATTATTAAGGTGAGTTTGTGCATACCTAATAAAGAAACGATTAATGAAAGCGAAATTACGACAATGTTCGTTTTTTTTGTGTAATTTGTATACGATAGGTATAATAATATTATTCTGTATATAGTCTACCCCACTATATATTATAAAAATACGAGTATACGCAAAACGTGACGTATTTATCATTATTATCATTTTTTCGGTCAGTTATCGACCTTTTGAATATTTATATATATTTTTTTGAAATTTAATTGAAAATATTCAATGATTATACGATACAATACTATATTATGTATAAGCGTTGTTTTTTTTTTTTTACCATTTTTGTACAGCAAACCTAAATGTTTAACACGATATTCTAACACGGAATATTTAAATGTATGGGTAAAAAATACGTACGTTTTAATTCAAGTTCTATACGTATACGAGGGGACAAGGTAATACTATTTTAGTCCTCCTTTTTAAACCGTTCAAATTTTAATAAATAACAAACTGATATATTGAATCAATATTCGATATTTATATAGATATGTACTATTACGTAGTTGTTTTCAAGAAAAAAAATCCATATCAAAATATAAATTGAATCATACCAATGGCTATATGCGTATTTTCAAAAAAAAAATAATAATAATAATAATAATTAAAAGTAAAAAGTAAAAATTATTACCCAGATAAAAATGATAGTAAAACATTTTATTTATTCGTAGAAATTCAGTTGGTATTTTCAATAGCTAGTTAAAATAAAATTGAAAAAATATATATACGTTGTATGACATACCTATATATAGGTATCGTGACTATATCAGCTCCATACAAGTAATAATTAATAAGTTTATATCAATATATTAAAATATTCATCGATAAACACAATAACAGTTGTTAACACTACTACTTATACGAGTAATACATACCTACGAATATACATGGAATTCGTGAATTTTCAAAATGTAAACACTTAGTTAAATTTAAATCGATTAAAATAAAAAATCTTATTATACCGTGATTGGTTTATAACATCTAATGAAAAAGATTTTCTAATATTTTTTAAAGTATAACGTGCATTTTATTTCTTTTACTAAAAATACGAGTGTCTCATATTACGTGATTATCTAATTATCTAATTCAATATGATTCAAATAGGTGGAAAAAATGCCTGAAAAAATAAGAATACCCAAGAAAATATGACCTAAAGAAACTAGAATAAATAACTTTTTATTTATATTGTTTGCATTAATAAAATATAAGTATTAAATACCTACCATAAAAATAGATGGAAAAAATATTGCCATAGCCTAATAATATATAATATGCAGGTATACCTATAAATATTTATACTATTTTTATTAATACAGTGGCGGGTATTAAAATTCAAATTAATTTCCAGTTATCACATAATATGTATATAATATACCTACAGTATTATAAGACTAATGCTGGGTTGCATACAAAATATATTTAAATATTAACGAAATTTGAGTGCATAAACATTCGTTAAATTTTTAAGTGTCTGTAAATTTTAAACTCTTTGGTCCATTAGTAAGATCTATAAATTTAAAAAATACGTGCCCAGTTGCATAAAAACGCCGCCGGACATATCACGTTCACGAATGACTCCTAAGTTTTTATTTTCTGTAAATTTTGTAACAAATGTTAATTCTGGCGATCAGATTCGAATATGCCACCAACGTTTACTTAACAACAATTTAAAATTTTTTATACACGCGCTTAACTGACTGAGCTATATATTCAGAATTGGCTACCCACCCTTTTTCATTAATACCCTTATCCATGGATGACAATTGAGGGGGGGCTAAGGGAGGGTCAAGGCTCCTTTGGAGAAAACCGGCCAAAGAGCGACTTTTAGTATTATATATGTCAGGGGCGGCCAAACTTTTTTTGGTCACGATCTACTAAAAATATACTTCACCTTTAAGGATCGACTTTTATAGAAAATTTTTTTATTATTAAATAACTATAATTATTAAGAAACATACTTGCATAAAGTGCATATAAACATACAATAACTATTATAAACTAATTACTAATTACTAAAAATAAT
>JAIPRL010009059.1:0-18611 GCA_025469235.1 Pemphigus obesinymphae | reverse complement strand
ATGATATGAGTTATGTATACTACACCGAAGCTACGCTCAGAATCGTTTTATTGAATGCAATAATTTATCATTGCTTTCAAATTCAATACATCCACCAAAAGTACCCTGCCCAGTAGCGAAGTGCATCTACCAATACTGACACCCGACGAGCGAAGTGCTTCCACAACCTACTGACCGGCTTTTTTTAAATTTGTATTCTGAGCGAAATTCGGTATAAAATTATATTTCAATTTATAACAGTTATTTTGCATTGTTTTCCTTTAGATACGCTTTATAAAATTATTAGGGAAGAAAATAAATGACCTCTTTAAAATACCAATTAAAATGCATTTCTATTACCCTCTAAAAACCTTCTAAAAACCCCAAAACTGCTATACTCCTTCGACCCGAATAGTAGTTTTCAGAAAAAATATATTTCTATTGTGTGTTTTTTTTTTTTTTTTTATAAAATTATTGCAGTTTTTTTTATGTTACTTATTACGTATAGAGATATAATATTTTAAAAGTTCTTTATTTATATTTCGGAACTGAGTAAGAATTGTATTTTTATTTTATTTCTAGCGGGAGAGGGGATGGTTGAAAAACCTATTAATAAGGTTAGTAAATAGTAGGTACCTACAGGTATACTACCTATACATATACGTAAATATAGATAAAATTGAAAAAACATATGATATACCTATTACTAGAAAAACAGATATTATCGGTCATTATGTTGGTAAAATAAAGATTACTTAAGAAATAAGTTTTTTTCACAACATTTATTATTTCAGGCATAAATCTCGCCCACCTGCCTTTCTAGTCACATCACTCTAATGGCCAATATAGGAATAATGACGTTACTTATGTTTAAGTTAAACTTAGAGATGAAACAACCATTACCAAACTTTAAGAAATGAATATTTCAGAAGCTAATATATGGCCTTTTTAAAAGAAATATTGCATGATAAACATAAATAAAATATATGTAAAATAAATATATTATTTACCGGTTTAAAGTTATTGTAAATAATACTTAAATATGCCAATAAATGACAGTCTTTGGAAATACAAGTAATTACAAGTATGTTGAATGAAGTACACGGAAATCGAAAGTCTGGTGTATACAAAATTGACTAGAACTCCAAAATAAATATATATTAAATAAAAAATCAATCTCTTATTCACTTTGAATGACATATTTCAATATTCTAAATTACTCAAAATATTGTAAAACTTATTATTTTATTAAACAAAATACTATTTAGGAGTGAGGAGTTAAAAAAATGAAATGTATTGTGTATAAATAATAATAATTTCTTTCTTTAAAAAAATCGAGCCATTTTACATAAATAAAATACATGTCTAATATAACTATATCGATGAAATTGAATTAATTAACTTAATTTAATAACTTTATTCGATGAAAACTACAAGATGTCAAAACTTATCCAATATATTATAATATATAATAGCGATTCGGCGTCGCGCGATTACGCTATTAAAATAGTGTCGATATTGAAAACACCGACGAGTTGTGTTTTTACGAGTTTGCGTTTAAATGGCATTCCCGCCCCTCGGCCATTAAGTTGTGCCCGATATTTTTCATTTTTTTTTTGATAAAAATATTATTTAAATAACCTTTTGCGTCTACGATAAATCGAAACAAGTTTTATTGTAGAACAAAGCAATAAGTAATATTGAATTTAATTAACTATACAGAAAATAAAAATTCGTCTGATAGTCATATAAATTACAAATTAAAACGTAGGTACCTACGCATCTTCACAATATTCCCAGGAACCTTATTTGAAAAAAAGACAACTGGGTAGGCATACACCTGAGAAATCGTTTTCCCATAGAATTTAATTTGTTTTATTTTTAAATCGGTAAAAAAGTGTTCATAAAGGAACGAAAAAAAAAAACCTAAAACTAAAACATTAAGATCAAAAGCGGAAACCGTGATGATTGGCATTCGGCTCAATATAGAAAAGAATACCGATAATAATTCAAGCGAAACGCATTTCTTTGATGTACTGAATGCATGGTCTGTCGATGACGAAAATTAACGGATTAGCGGCATATCTCTTTTATGTTTAAAAATTAATAAATGGGACGAGATTACAAATGTCAGGGTTCCATCTATACCAAATGTATGCAACTTCTTCGAATTATTATAAAAAAAAAAATAATAATAATAATAATAATAATAGGTAAAAAGTTTTACGACTTGTTGCGTGAACACATACCTATATCGGCGGCATGAATAATGAATATATTATATTACTGTATAACCTGATAATCCGACTATAACATAATTATAATAATATTGATATATTATATTATATATATAATGTTTACGATGATGTTTATTATTGTATATTTTTCTGTGAACAATTTTTTGCCTTCATAGCATGGTGAAAGTTTTTCTTGTGCACCAATTTTTCGGCAGAATATTTTAACAAAATACTACTTTGAAGAGGTAATTTGTCGATTTTTCGATTAACTATGGTGAAAAAAACGTGTTAAAATGGTTATTTCCTCATAGGTAAAATATCCTCAAAATATTTCCAAAACAAATATTGGTTCTAATACTTGAAAATCACACAAAGTATATATTTTACTAAAGTTTAAAAATTAACTCGATTAAAAATAACAAAAATTTTATGGCGGATATATAAATATTTCAAATTTCTATGACACATTCTTAGATACTTTTTATCATTCATTATCAAAACTAAGAAATAATAAACTTTAAAATTTAAAATACATTTATCAATTAATACATGAAAGTCTACCAAATTAATATTTTACATTTATAACTCTTTTTATTCTGTAGTTTGTTTGTATGCAGTATTTTTGACAGTCTAATTACCTGTCCATCAGATATACCTACGTAAATATTAAACTTAAAGAATTTTTAATTTGCCAATAAATATTTATAAAAATTAAAATCCACCTCTACTGACAGTTTTTATATCCCCATTGTGCTCGTCCATCCATCCTTCCGTCTGCCCGTCCATATTTACGATTTAAATATGTTTAAAAACCGGGAATTCAGCATGCTCGCAGAGTGGGCTTTCCTAACTTGTTTTTTTTATATTACTAATAAAAGAATGTTGAAAAATAATTTTTACACTCAATATTGTTATTCATGCTAAATCTTTTTAAGTGAATAATTTACAAAAGTGTTCTACAAATATGGTAATTATATGTGTATCTAAAGGTAAAAATGTCAAAAAATTCAAATTAAATTTGGAAGAAGTTAAATATACCAAAGTCCAAAATATAAATAGCCGCTTCCCACAATTATAGACCGCTTTTGATTGTTTGTCTACCAACTAGGCGATTTTACAACTCAACATAGTAAAATATACATTAAATTATAAAAAATTTTAGTTTATAATGCCCACTCCCCCAACCAAAAAAAACGTTGAAAACACAACACTGCTTACTATACAATAATCACAATAGCTAGTTATAATTATAGTCGTCTAAAGTGATAATTTTACATAGTTCTCTGTATTTTTGAGAAATTTAGAGTTATAACGTTGTAGGTATAATATTATAAGCAGTGTTATACAGATTTATGTTGTACAGATAACCAAAAATGTATCTAGACTCAGATAAAAGATATATAATAAAAATTACATAGTTTAATAGAAAAGATAAACATATTTTATCTAGGTAGATAAAATAATAAAATATTTTAATTTCTCTGTCAACTTCATTAATACTAACTCTTAATAACTCTTAATTGTATGTAAATAGCGATGTAGACGGGGTCGGAAACTCAACTACGAGGCGATTCATATCAGGGTTCGGATTTATAATAATAATAAGCAATTGAATAGTGGCATGGTGTTCATAGAAAAAAAAAAATCAGTAGCACTTTTAACCGCTGCCGTAGACATATGTAGCGCTGAGTGAATTTGTACAGGAACTAACTTATTTCATGTCACAAATAATTGATCTTCTGGAGACACAGGAAGACACACCTATTATGTATACTGATAATCTAAGTGCTATCAATGCCAAATACTATGTAATATCAAACAATTAGTGTTATATTTGATCTATATTAGACAAATATTATATATTATACAGACAAATTTATAAATAATACCAATACATAAGGATTTATATTAATATATATGTTACAGTTAAAACCCGAAATTCATCAAAACTAGCTTCCACAAATCCCTTTAAACATTTCTAGTTTTTACTAATTATAACTAGAATTGATTAAGACCCTCACCGTTAAAACTAGTTTTGACTAGGAAAAAGTAGAAATAAGTACATGCTGGGATACTTTATATATATATATATATATATATATAATATATTATATACCTTATTATATAGGTATTTATTATATTATTTATTTTAACATGACAAACTGTTATGGCATTTTGAATTGCATATTATTCTATTTTCCAACGTTTTTTTCCACAAGATTTTTTACATGTGCAACTTACAAAGCCTTGTCCTGACTCCGTCAATGCTTTTGTTGCGGCTGCACGGAGTGAAATACGATTACTTGAAACTTGATTCTTACTAATGAATTTTTCTTCGCACGTTGTAAGTTCAGACCTGAAACAATTTTTAATGATTACTAACTAATTACTAATTTTATTTGGTAGAAGAAAATGTGATATTGGACGTACCTACAATAATGTTTGTCCAGATTTCCATCCTTACTTCCGATTCTATATAAATCGTGCTTTATTTTTGCTAACACAACTCCGATGAGATTGGGAAAATCTGGGTAAAATACTAGGTATGACAACAGAATCTGATTTGTGATACACTGGGTATCCGGCACAAAATTTAAACATTTTCTCGATGATAATCACATACCATTACAAATAATATGCCGTGATAAGAGTGAGTGTCATGGAAAGAATACAAGAATACATTTTTTTTTTCCATAGATGCATAGACCAATTTGATATTTATAAATCTGTTGTCATACTATATATAAATACATATAGGTATATACTATATTATATATTAATAAATCTCTTACATATCTCTATATTCTTCACTATTTTAAAATTTAGGTATAGTATAACTTTTCACTTAAAATTGAATTGTTAAAATTCATTTGTTCTCATTTTAGAAATATATTAATACATTTTTAATAATTATATTCAGCCATAAAATGATGTATTAAATACATTAACAACATTATTTGTTTCACAAGAAAATAGTTAACAACAAACAGGGCCGGCTCAAGTAAAAATAGTGCTCTAGGCAAAATCAAATTTTGCCGCTCCTAAAATCATTTTTAGCCCCCCTCCCCATAATATACAAAATATTTTACCTTCCCATATTTTTTTTTATATAAAACATTTGAAAATGAATTTCATTTTTTTTATTTTCTATAACTAGGTATTTACGGTTATATAATATATATTACTTACTTCTTGGTATACTTTCATATTAAAATCAAGTATATCATTAATTGTAAATTCATTATACATACTTAAGTATTCATATAATAATATATTTATTACTTTTTAAAATATTTTTTCTCATTCAATCTTACAAATCTTTAAATCTTAATTTTAATCTTACATAATTTAAAAATAATAATCACTTTAATAATAATAATAATAATAATACAATTTATAAAATAAATTAAACTTAATTTCATTTAAAATTAACTTTTCTTGCTTTTAGTGAAGCAAAACTCTGTATAAAATCACATGTCAAATTCATCTGCAATTTCACTTTCAATTCAAAGAGTGGCTAATCCTACTTATCGGTCTTGAGACATATTTGATCGCAAATAATTTTTTAATATTTTAAGTTTTGAGAAACTTCTCTCTGCTGTAGCAGCAGTTACGGGTAAAATTAATAGAATCCTTATTATCACATAAGTATTAGGATAGAGTTCTATCAACTTGTTTCTGCAAGTGAAACGTTTTTGCAAAGATATAATTTCATCATACAATTCAACAGCAATTATATCCAAACTTAATCCATCACTTAAAGTAAGTGCAATTTTTTTGTATCTTTACAATGTTTTATTAGTGCATCATAATCAGAAATTATTGATATATTATAGAGAAATGAAAATAAATTGCTGTATTCTGTAAGTTGTGAAAATCTATCATTGATTGATTGCAGAGCAGTGTCTAAAATTGGGTTAAAAAAATTAATTTTAAAACTTTATTCAGGGTTATGAATAGATTTGTCTCGTGATTCATATGAAAATTGAGTAGGTAGTTCTACGACGAAGTCGAGTTGGAATAGAAAAGTTATCTATAATTTTAAGTTCATTAGCTAGCATCTTAGCTTGTTTTAATGTCTTTTGAAATCCTTCATCTGTACGATATTCTTTCAAAAATATTTTTGTATTCTTTAATTGTGTAATAGTTTCTGAAATATTCAATGACACTGATTGTAGTAATTTACTGATATGATTTATTTTTAACAATACATCATACCAAATAGACAACACAAAAATTTACAATCAATTAATTTTTCAGCAATACTTTGAGCTTCTGCATGACATTTTACTCCAGTTGCGTTTACAAGTCTTACGTCTTCTGCAATTTCTATTAACGAATCATATATTTCACCAACTTGAAATCGAAATGCTTTAACAGCATCAACTCTACTCTCCCAGCGTGTTGCACTTAATGGTTTTAGGGTATGACTACTAACGTGTTTTTTAATTACGTCCGAACGATGAGTTGATCCCGAAAAAAATACATACAGTTTTGTTGAAGATTTCAAGTCGATTGGAAAACTATTTCCGAAATTATGGACAAATAACTATACGTGATATTGACAAAATCTCGTTTTTAGCGATTTTTCGTAATTTTTCGGCAGTTTTTCGCGTTGCGTTAAAAAACTATTGAGAAAATTGAAAAATGACCTCTTTAAAGTACCATCTTAACCCAATTTGATAAAAGATAAGGTACTATACGTAGAAATCGGTGCACTCTTTCTGGTAGAAATTTTGTTTACAGTATAAAAAAAAAATAAAATAAAATAAACATCATTGTAAAAACAATACATTCCTCGCTCCACTCAGAATCTAAAAGATAGGTGTAAACTTATTATAGGTACAGCTTATTATACTATTGAAAATATTAGCCCACCCCCACAAACAAAAAAAAATTCAGTGAATTTCCACCTATCATTAGTTTCATTTACTTTTAAATTAATTAAAAATTGTTATGCTATATAATAAATACTAACAGTATAAATAAATAATAACAAGGTGTCACCCTCAATCGGAGTTTCAAACTTAAGATTCCTCACTCAAAAGGTGTTGAACATACAAATAGTCTCATATAAAAGGAGTTGCACTTACAAGGAGTTGCACCCCACAGGTGTTGCACTTAAGCTAGTAAATAATAATACATTATAATTACTCACCACCTTCCAGTCAACAGGCACCTTGCAAATATGAAAAAAACCTAAAGACGGTTAGATACAATACTGTAATTTATTGTTCGTCAGCAATCGGCAAGTAAATGAAATATAAATTATAAAGTGTACACACATTTCGATTGCTTTATTAAATATATTTAGTTGGGTCTTACCACAAATCTACTTATATACATACTTACGGTACCTAATGATCAAATTCTACGGGCCAATATATAGTTTTCATATACCGGTATATAGTATTATTAATACCTACACAATAAGTCAATAACAATACACTGCAATACAATATATCCAATGTTTATATTGTGTTATATACAAATTATTATTATAAAACTCAATAACTTATGATCACAATATTGCTTTATTGTGTAATTAGATAGGTGGTTTGTGATGCATTTTTAAAGATATATTTCTTATGCCGGATTTCCGGCGTAGTACACATACACGTAGCTGTGAAATGAGCTTAAAGCATTAGAATCACTTTTTTGAAAATGCCGCCCCTACTAAAGTGCCGCTCTAGGCAGGTGGCTAGCTCGCCTATAACTTAAGCCGGCCCTGACAACAACTGTAGCAATGCCATCAAAAGTTTCTACTCAAGTTTATATTTTGTGTTCATAACTATCTTCACCGTGTTTTGAACGAATATGTTTATGAAATCTCTCCACTTGATGGCATTTATTTAAAAACCAATATGGTTACATTTCCAAATATACTAATATACTCTCATTATCAAAAAATACAACCATACAAGCAATTGTAGATAAAAGTAACAGAACAACACCATTAAAACTTAAATTAAATTTATCAACTACTTTTCTTATTTTATATGATTCTGCTAAGACTTTTTGAAGAAATTTAACTTCAGTGACTCGTTGACCTTCAGTTCAAGAAAATTCTGCTAATATAAGTTACATAGAAATATTCTGACAGTTAATTTAAATTTTACTCTGACAATTAGCAATAAAGCACTTCTAAAAATAATATAACAAAATTAGGAAATGATTCTCATATATATTACAACAGTTTTCAGTAAATGATAACAGTGTATTTAATAATTTATTAGGTCAACTTGGGGTTTGATGAATCATCCTGAACTCGAGGTGTATTATATCTAGGAGAATATATTTATTTATGGCTTGCATCCACTCAATACATCACACTATAAATAGCCAATTACCAAACCTTACCAGGGATTATCGACCACCGCTCTCGACCAAGCGACCGTTGAGAGGTTAGTCATAGCCTGCACACACGCGGATAAATTATGACAGTCATCTCTGCTGAGCCTTAGGACAACAACGGAGGATCCTACCGATGATCATAGAATGGTACCGCGGGATGGCCGGGAGCCCCACTCACCGTGCACATCGGCGCAAGCCGGGTGGGTATCCGGCCTATCCTTTGGGCCTATCCTTTGGGGCCTATGGCTTTGCGGTGGAAGAAGCGAGAGCTACTATGTGGTTTACAGGCAAAGACTGGCTAGGAGAAAATCCTACGGTGTCAGGGTAGGAGTAGGATGGACTTCCTTCTGACCAGAATCGTGAGTATCGGGCGGGGGTGTGATACAAAATTATAGAACTGTTTTAAGTTTTTATGTAGTTCTTTTAAAATGGCTTTCAAGAAAAAATATATTACAAAAAGATAAGGCATTGTCTCGAAAATATTCTAGTTTTAAATTTGGTTAAAGGTGATTAAACTCTACTATTAACTTAAACGCCATAACGTAATTTTAAACACTGGGTATTGTGTATATATTATCTGTGTTTGATGTAATATATTGAAAGTCTACCTGAATTACTTGTTGAAAAATTTAGTTATATAGAATATTTTTCAAATATTTTAGTAGAAATATTTGTATAGAAATATTAAAAAAATATTTGGTTATTATTATATTTATTTAATTTATTATTAAATAACGATTAAATATATTATGATTATTAACTATGAAAATAAAAAACATTAAATTAAATATTTATTAAATAATTATCATTAGATAATGCTGTGTGGGTAAATATAATACCTATAATATAATATATAATATATTATACACTCTTGGGTCATTAGTCGTCACTCATGATGCTGTTTATAGCTAGTGTAATTTAATTAAATATAAGTTCTCAAAAAATTTAAAAATAGTCGTCAATATTATTTATTGTTATTGTTTTTTACGTTTTTTAAATGGTTCTTTGCGACCATTATTTTATAATTATTATGAATTCTTTATAACTGTGATATTTTCGATCGATTCGAAGCTTACTTTATAATAGGATTTATTTTCTAAATAATTTTAATAATTTAACAAATATTCCGAGATCGGTAAGCAGAAACTAAAAAGTTGGACGACAAATAGTCATAAATATTAAAAATGTTTGTCAAAAGCCTATTTAAATTGTAATTAAATGTTTTAAAAAGTTAGAAACTGCTTAAGAACCATAATTAGTTATGAGAGTAGGAAGCGGTTTTAAAGTGAGAAGCGATAACTACTTATTTTTTAAATATTCAAAGAACCGTTTATCGATATCTATGTATTTAAAAACCCGCTTTATACCGGTTAACGGTTTTCAAATCATTTCCGATTACCGCTATTTTCGCAACCGGTTTTAAGTCCTGATAAAAGTATTAACTTATCCAATAGTCGCTTGACCAAGTTAAGTCACTATAACATAGCTCAACGACTACAATTTAATAACATGTTCAGCTTTGTACAGCAGTATATTACATTTCGAGTCTTTAAGATATAGCCCTTATATTGGGCTAAATGGAACATTTCATACGTGAACTGATAATAAAAATTTTCATCGCTTTTTAATGGCCAGACAAATAACGAATTTTCTCGTGTTTCGACCCTATTTTGGACGATGATTCATGGAAACCTAGAGAATTTTATCTGGTTCATCCGGCATACTGATATATTTCATATATTTTTTAATAGAGCAGTCTTAAATTCATAATTTTGTATTGAATTTGTACTCAATTCCCATTGCCTAGTAACAGATATTTAGTATCGTGTTATTGTATTTGAAGGCATACTAATTACATTTGTTTTATAGACATTCCAACAATAACAAACAGACAACTATTTATAAAAATTTACCATGATTCCTGAATTAGAAAATTTGATGTTCTCGATTGACACGATAATGGCCAGTGTCGTGGGCTTAGTTTTGGCGATCGTCACCATGTACTTAATTTTTCGAGAGGCCCTGTTTCGTTATTGCCGAGCCGTATTACACGCTGTACAAGAACGGTTTGGCTATGGAGTAAATGGCTATGGAGTAAATAGGCACGACGTAGATCAGGCGGGTAGGATGACCAATAGGAACAATTTCCAACATCGTGACTAAACAAAATTTATTAAATTGCTTTATTATTTTATACAATAAAATAAATTTGAAATATTTACATAAATCATTACAATTACATGGTTTTAATCTGTCGTGGCTGCTAGTATCAGTTTAGAAGCTTTTAGCTATTATTCGTTATTTGTAATATTCAATATTAACGTTACTGAGGTTATAGATTATGCTTTGACCTTCTTTTGGGCGTATTCGTCATTCTGCTGCACTTTCATATTCTACGACCGTATGGTGGGATTTCACCTCACTGTATTGGTGTGCACTCTGTCAACCAGTGTTGTGGTTGACGGTTAGATACACGTGAGAATGGATCCATCTATTTTTTTTCGTACATTTGAAAGTATCTTTAGTATTTTTTTTTTTTTTAGTGTAACACAAAATGTATTTCCTTTTTTCATTTTTATTACCTAAAAAAAATATAATTTATGTAGTTGATATATTATATATTATAACCATTATTTAAACCCGTATTTTTGATAGTTTTTTAATGTATTTTTCACGTATTATATTTTCGACCTATTATATTATCTCTTCAAAATACATTCTGATAAAAGTTTGTACCAAAAAATAGATACGCATGAAAAAGTTAGATCATGACATCAAATCTTCTCAAAATCTTGTCATATTAACATCATGGTAAAACAAAATATTTTACATACACCGATCAGAATCTAAAATGTAGTTTTATATTCATTTTTATGCCATTTTTATTACTTTTTAAAGTTATTTTCAGTGATTGTTTAAAAATTATATCTACAAAAATTAATTCTAGTCACCTAATTAAGTTTTTAAATCTTTTTTGTTCCAAAAATGTTTGGTTCTGGTATACCCATTGATCGACCACGACGATTATCATTTTTGTTGATAAAATTATTTAGAGTGGAGCTTGGTACAATATACATAAGTCATAATTATATAACTGTAAAGAAATATTTGAAAAAAAATGTCTACAAATAATTAAAAACAAAAAAAAAAATAACATATATTATGAAATTAATTGTAAAATACATATCAGTGACATCAAAATTTGGAATGCATGTGTATTTATATATCTATTTAGGGCACGTGCTGACAAAGTAATTTAATAATATAGGATATCTTATCAATGGGTAGATAGTTGAATGACCTGTATAGTGTTTTTAAAACTGTTGGATCATTAAATGATCGACATGTTCTTTTAATAAATCCTAGGTTGCGCATTGCTTTATTCTTATAAGGTTAGGTACATATATTTTTATACAGAATAAATCATGTATTATAACAAATAGTTCGTATAAAATATAAACCTCATCACAAATACCAGAAATATCAACTGAAAAAATTAATGGTTCTTTTAACCTCGGTTTATTCAAATAAATCTAAAATTAAAAATAAATATTCCCAAAGTTTTAGTACCTATTTTCTTGATTTAATAAAGTTTTTTTTATATTTTGAAAGTTATCAAAGTTAAAATAGATACAAGTTTTTATTATTAAATGAGTGTCAAAAAGAGCACACAGTAAGTAGGTAAGTTATTTCCTTCTAATTCTAATGAATTCCTTACCAAATAATGACTACAACCTTCACCAGATATCCAAGTTGAAGTTATATCACTTGGGTTAAAATTATTGGTACAGACTCTGGAAAGTCTACTTAACTTAATGCCAATATTTTTTTCCTAGTCGTCAAGCATATTTTGTGGGACACCAAATTTAGTAGCTGAGCTTTGTCGACAACACGGACGCCATATTGAACATAATAATTTACTTTACAGTAAATTAATTAACAGGAACTTTATTAGTTTATGAGAAATATCAATTTGGAAATATTTTTAGTTTTACAAGTTTTACATGTAAACTGATCACAGAACACAATTATCACACGTGGAAATACAAGTGGACTTCGTTCATATATATAAATAATTAATAAATTATAATAATATATAGGGGAGATTGGTTAGCAATGAGATAACGTACACAATGAGACAAATCGTTATAAATCTTACAAGATGACCAACTGATTTTTTTCCGCACTATTATTTTGTCTTATCAACAAATATCTCCAACCGAAGTTTGAATGATTCATTTTTATTATTTTCCGCATAAAACACGGTTATGTGATTTGTGTTATCAAAACTCCTTTTGAAAATTTAAAATACAAAATTTATAGTGAAAAAAGTATTTGAAAATAGAAAATTTTAAGTATCATTATAGTTTAACGAAGTTCTCGGGCAAATATTCACATAATTATAGTTTTAAGTTTCAAGTTGTATTATTATTCAAATTATATTTTCTTGTATGGTTTTGAAATGGTCACAATGAGACTAAAAAATGGGTTTACAATGAGACACTATTTTCTTTAATATTAATTTTAAATCGCGTTCCTTCCTTTTTTAATATATATTTTACATTATTTCAGGAACAAAATGCCACGTAAAATCAAAGACAGGACTAGGGCAACCTTAATTTTTTTTTTTTAAAAGTGTTACTTATATACATTTTTTGTATATTTATAAATACCTATTTTAAAGGTAAATTGTTCTTATATAACAAGTTTTCTTTGTCTTACGTTAAGTTTTATTTTTAGTTTGGTTTAAAAATGTATTAAAAGTGATATTAATTTTATTCGTTTATTAATAGTAAATACCTATTTTAAAGGTAAATTGTTACTAAATTTAGATTTTTATGTTATATTAATTGTATTTTATTAATATGAACGCATTAAATTAAAAGAAAAGACTGTCATATACCTATCTTATGTTCTATAATATTATTAATATAAATGATTAAAAAACAGTTGTTAATTTATTGTATTGTGAATATAAATGTTTATATAACTACCTAACCTATTGAGCATATTTTAATTTGGAAAAACAAATTAAGGGGAGGTACTTTCTCCACTTAGATCTGAACATGTATAGTTATATTACTTATATGTAATTATTTTCAGAAGTAGTTAAGTAAGGAATACCTAGTAATAAAACAATACATTTTATAGAAAAATAAATTTATGTTTCAATGTGTACCATGCATAGTCTCATCGTGTATCAAGCACACAATGAGACAATTTTATTTTATTTTTTTAATTACAATTTTTCCAAAAATATTGATGCAATTTAAAAAAAAATTATATTTTTGAAAGTCTTAGTACTTGTAGAAAATAATACCAGAAAATTGGAAATTAAGTTTCACCAACACCTAAATTAAAACTAAAAACCATTTGTTATCTCATTGTTAACCAGTCTCCCCTATAGATATTTAGAGCTAAAATATTCGTGGATATAGTTAAGACTGTACTCCGCTAGTAGCTCTGTTTGTATTTCTCAGTGTGTTGGTCAGCTGTTTTTCATCGAGTTGTTTTATGTATCAACTGTCCAATTATTTTCTATACAACGTTGAGTAACCTCTATGTCTTAAATCGAGACCACATCAAAGAAATGTTACGGTGTGAGGTTATGCACCGTGTGGACGTGATCGCGTGAATTATCGCGTATCATGTGTACCTACTATAAGAGTATAGTTGCCGGCATGAAATATTAAAAAAAATTTTTTTTTTTTAAATATGTAACTAAATATAGGCGAACTATCAAGTATAAATTCGGGAAATACCGAATTTTATCATAACCCTCTACTCTACGAACTTCTAAAATCAAAAATAGGAAAAAAATCACAGTTAAAAAAGGCAGTCGCTCGGTATAAGTAGGTTAGTGTTGGTGGAAGCGAGTCCATTGTTATACGTAAAAATATTCAAAACTTTTAAAGCTTAGATTTTCGATTTTCTTTTTCGTAAAAATCGTAGTACAATTTTATTTATTTTATGTAATTGATAGCCCTTCTTGAACACTAAAGCTTTCATCATATATGTATCATGTTTTATGATTTTTGAACCAATTAAGTTTATTAGGTACCTATTCAAAATCGATTGCTGTCATTCTTGTAAAGTTTTTGTAATATCCACTAATTTCTGGAAACCGTATGTCGGTCAACAAACTATTGCCACTATGCTCAACTCTTCTTGTGCAGAACAGTGTTTGCTATCATCTTTTTGGGTTGTTTTGACTTTTTTAAATTTAAAATGAATGTATATATATATGCAGCGACACTTGTTTGTAAATGCTTCATAATTAATATTTTAAAATTAAAAAAAATCAAACTCAAAATAAATGTACCTATGTAACTTTTGACACACACACACACATACAACTTGTGAAACTACAAGTTGTACAACTAGTCGTTTATAACTACGATAATAATTATACTCGTATCAATATCTACTAATATAGTACCGTCTAGTGTAATTTTGAAAATTATTTTTTATTTTTTTCACGTTTAAAATCATTATAACACATTTAAATACAGATATTATATTATTATATATAGATATACAGATATGCAGGGGCGCAACTAGCTAAAAATTTGCTTCGGTCGGTCGAATTGTATTGTCAGTCGGCTATTCGTGAAAGGTAAAAAAAAGTTGTTGACCTTTTTTTTTGATTTTTTACGTTTAAGGAAGTATTTTAGGTATTTTAGGAAAATGAGCTCTGTAGTCGGCCAAATTACTAAAATGGACTTTTTTTTTTCAGTTGACCAAATTAATACAATGCTCCTCCCCCCTCCCCCAAAAAAATTACTTTGCTACTCCACTGTATATATATAATATCTATAATATGAAATATTATATATTATATTTCAATAAATTATGGCACCTATGCCAAAAAAAAAACCAAAGCTAGTAACTACTTTTTGCATCATTATTGGATTCGGGAAAAAAGTGGAAACCTAGAAAATGGCGTAAAATTGGCTACTACAACGTAATACGTATTCACACATGAATTATAGTTATAATTCACGAATTACGTGAAAATGAGCTTAAAAATACTTCAAAATTAAATTGTCGATCGTACAGTGTGCCCACACACGTTCTAATCGGTCGTAACACCGTCGCACGATAGGTTTTATGCATGGTCAAACTCGGTCTCGTCGTACAACATGTAGTACTGCAAGCAGGCCCCGGACACTCTTTAAAATGAACATTGTTAGTATACTTATCACAGAGAAACGTGGGGGCCATATTCCTATTTAACAATAAGTGTGACCACATACTCAATGTTGTATAATTCATAATATTATTGTATATTTGGTGGGCCCCCAAATATAATAGTCATTATAGAATAAAGAGATGTCGAAGAAGAAAATCTATATATATATATAATATATTATATCAAACAATACTTATATATAACAATATAACATATTATGTTATATGCTGTAAATAATTTATTTAACAATTATTGTAGTAGGTAGTATAAGTAATTAGGTATAGGTAAATCTATTGAATAAAAAACTCTTTTTTTAACAGTATATTATCTAATTTGTACAATACATTAGATTGTAAATACATTAGATAAATAATTGTACAATTAATACAAAATTAAAAACAGAAAAGTACCAGATTCGTCGAACGAAAAACTGTTTTGAAAATCAGACCATGTTATCATAACATATTATGTAGCTGATGACAATTGCTAAATGGGAAGATGGCTGCCTTTTTTTTTTTGTTTACATTTAGTGTCCATTCTGATTTAATCTATTCTGTGCTACAAGCCCACGCACGTTACGAAAATCGTTTGGCAAATCGTATCAAACCAAATTGTAAAATGTGTCGGATGACGAATCGTATCGTGTGTGGGACGCTTTAACATATTTTATAATATGACAATATTAATTCATAATTTTGTATAGTATTTGTATACTTAATTCCTATTGCCTAGTGACGGACAATACATATCGTGTTATTGTGCTAAAAGGTATATTATTTGTACTAATTTTATCAACATTCCAACACTGACGAACGGACGCAAATTCACAAAAATTTACTATGATTCCTAATGTAGCAGACTTGATAATGGCGATCGACGTGACCGTGGCAAGCATCGTGGGCTTATGTTTGGCCATCATCACCTTGTACTTTATATTTCGAGAAGCCATGTGCCGTTTTTGGCGCACCACATTACAAGCTGTGCAAGAAAGTCTCGGCCGTAGAGAAAATGACCACAACCAGATTGTTAGATTGAACAGGCACAATTCACCATATCGGGACTAAGCAGGATATATCCTATTTGTTTTATTCTCAATAAATTTGAAATATATTACACAAAGTATGTGAATCTAATATTGTTTTATTTTAACACATCTGGCAAGCACCAGTTTTGAAATTATCAGCTAATATAAGTTATTCACGTTATCTCCAATATTTTCCTTGTCGATGGTATACATTTTGCATTGACGCGCTTTTGCGACGTTTTCATCGCTCTGCTACACTTTCATATTCTAAGACCATGCGACGGGTTTTCACCTCACCCTCACCGCATTGGTGTGTAACTAGTGGTTGGATATCGGTAACGGTATCTCGTATGTGTGGGAGAGGAAAAAAAAAGTTAAATTTACGGAGGTAAAATCGTTTTTTAATAAATAAGTACAAATGTACAGTATATACATAAATTCATGTAAACAATGCTATTTTGAATCCGATAATGGGAATTTATGTATAGTTTGCCGACTTAAAATTCCAAAATACTTTATAAACTTTAGTGAATAAGCAAAATAAGAACAAAAAAAAGGGCATCGACTTTTTCTACTATTTGCCGACTGTTTTCAGAATTTGTAAATTCAATTTTGGAATTTGTAAATCATTAGAAAACTTCGAAATAACAAGTTTGGGGGAGGAGATTATATTCAAGTACTATTTTCCCACATTGTGTTCGATCGACTCCGGAATAAATAATTAAAACAAATTGGTTATTTATATTGATGTATTGATTTTGTTTGAACACATAGCTATAGTATAGGTATAGTGTAGTAAAAATACCAAAAATAAAAAAAAAAGTTGATATAACCGAAAATTATATTATATCTACTATTTATACTAATTCGCTCTAAATCGTTCTAAAGTTGCTCTAAATCGATATTCAAATGCAAACATCTGTGCTATACTATTATCGCTATGTGTATTTATAATGAAAGTATATTATAAATAAATTATGGGTGTTCATATATTAACTTAATAAGTTAAAAATGTTTTGGATATACCTCGATTACAGGAAAATACAGTAGGTATTGTTAAATTCGAATTCAAAGTAAATATAAATCAATACATTTGAAAAGCTATTCTAATATGTTATTTTATTTTATTTTCCAATTTAGGTACTATTAACAATTTTCAATTTTTCAATTGTTTTCACTTATACACAAGAAAATTACTGGAAAAGACGAAAAATTACCTCTTAAAGTACCAACTAGTATTAATTTTCTATAAATAAGTGAAAACTACTCCTACTAAACTCTTTTTCTCCAAAAAGTCGTTTCTAGTAACAAATTTAAATAAACATCACAGAGTACAATGATTATTATCTTTCCTTCCAATTCTAAAATAATAATTCTATATAATCTTGTCCGAAATCATAGTCTTCTAATATGTTTCTATGACAGCTTAAATTTATAATATTATTCAAATAAAATACCTTCAAAAATCATTTATTTCATAAAAAAAAACATAAACTATAACGTACAATGCTTTTTTTTTAAACTTAAAATTACCTATGTATAAATATTCATTATACTAAATATAAAACATAGTTTAAAAAAAAATAACTTTCGTATAAACAATTAAGTATGGTGTTCACGTGTTTTTTTAGGAATTTTGAATGATTGTATTTTTTTTTTTTTTGCCAAATCCAGTGGTTAAAGTGAGGGGGGACGGAAGGGGACGGCGTCCCCCTTCTTTGATTAGCTTAAGTTTGGCGTCCCCTTTAGTTTAAATTCCAGGGGGACGGTTCAAATATTCATTTAATCATAAAAAATGTAATATATGTAATTTATTTACATATAT
>JAIPRL010009058.1:0-18612 GCA_025469235.1 Pemphigus obesinymphae | reverse complement strand
CAAAAAATCTTAAAAATCCGATGTCACAATTTTTTTTTATAGTCATTTTAATTTTTTCTGCAAAATTATCAATTTTGAGGTATTTAAGCCCAAATAGTTGGTAAAATGAGATTTTAAGACCTGGGCAGAAATTGTGATTTACAATGATGAATAACACGACTAAAAATTAAAATAAAAATAACAGCCTTGATCGATCCTAAGAAAAAAAAATGATATGAGTTATGTATACTACACCGAAGCTACGCTCAGAATCGTTTTATTGAATGCAATGATTTATCATTGCTTTCAAATTCAATACATCCACCAAAGTACCCTGCCCAGTAGCGAAGTGCATCCACCAATACTGACACCCGACGAGCGAAGTGCTTCCACAACCTACTGACCGGCTTTTTTTTAATATATGTATCTATACCTAAGTATTGAATTATTTTTCCCCCCGAAAAATATTAACTTATCTGTTCATACATAAATAATAAATATCAATATGGCAATACATATTATTTGCATTTATTATTTTTATTTGTTTGGGGGTCAACTGTGGTCGAGTGGTCGAAACGCATGTTTCGGTGCTCGAAGTCTCCAGTTCGACTCCCAGGTAGTAAATGGGGTAGACAATGAGATTTTTCTCGCTGGTGGCGTTTGGTCTCTGGCGCAAGCCGACCATAACTATTAAACCCGTCCAATAATTTGGTAGCTATGCTTGTCGTAGCTAACAAGAACCATCTTCAACTTCCCTAATATGTGAGGTGCCTAGAATGTTAAAGTTTGGGAAATAAAAGAAGATGCAAAAATGTTAGTTTACCAATATGTCAATATAACATAATATATCTCTTTTTATAACATATTTAACATTTAGGGTTGACTATTCTAACCAAATATAAATAGATTTGTACTTTAATGCAGTTATTTAAATGTAATCTTTAACTTTAAATTTCATCTACTTAATAATAACTATTAACTTGATAATTTTCAATAATCGTAAATACGTCTTATTATATATTTTAAACGGATCTCTAAGGACGAGTCTTCCACACTAAAAAGAGCTATTGACTGAATAATCCTAAAAAGATTTTGAAAACTAATTTAAATTTGTTAATAACGCTAATTTTAATCAGTTTTTTAATTTTTAAATATATGTTTTGTTTTTCATTTATTGCTTAAAATTGTTTGATGAAATTGAAAATTACTAGAATTTTTATTGACCAAATTTTAAAATACCTATTGGATATAAAAATTGAATAAGCAAGAAAGTCGATTAAAAGTGAATTTGTTAATTAATTCAAATCTATTTTCTAAATCCGAATTGGATTCTACAATAAATCGCTATGATGGGTAACACACTAACACATGGGCACTTTTGAGTAAAATTTGGAAGAAATTAACAAAACGTTTACGATCATTATTTTGTACGCGTGTGCCTGTCCGTATGTTTTCGGTGTACGCAATGCTGCAGGCAATGTTATTATTCGGGTTGAGGGGTTTACACTTTACACGCACACATATATATAACGTATGATATTTTAATATTATTTGAAAATTGTCTATACATGACTCATATTAGCCCGCGGAGAGGGGACGTCATACATACGGTTTTTAAGGGTTTATGTATAAGACATTTTTAAGTCGTTTTTAGAAAAATTAAAATCTAAAAACTTCAAAATACTTAAATACATTTTTAAAGTTATTTAAAAATAGTTTTGTGTAATCACCATAGTTCTTAAGAATATATTTAACGCATTTTTCATTTTTATCAACTTGAGAATATCGCAGAAAGATGAAATAAAAGTTAATTTATAAATAACAAAATTATGTGGGCAATTTTCGATATGACCATTTATACACGTATTATGAGTCGTTAAAAATCATTTTATTTTTTATTTTGTATTTCTAACGTGTTTTTAAATAATTTGTATATTTTACCGTTAGATGTATAAAATATAAGGCGTTTAAATTGACGAAATTATTAATCTAAAGGTATAATAGGTTGCCTATCCTAGTCCAAGTACTAATATTATTATATTTCGTCAATAGATGGCGCCGCATAATTTACCAAATATAAATACATTTATTGCAAGCCGGGACAACCTCTAGCTGAGAGGCCTCATCACCACACAATTCTAAGGAGTATTATTTAGGAAATTTATTATACTTTCTTTGTATGAGGCGAACGTGATCATTAGTGTTGGTAAGTATGTAGTAACCCGTGTGCATATGTCAGCGATCTATTTTATAACGACCAAAAAATGTGTATTTTTCACTCAAATGGACGATTCTAATTCAATCAGAACGTAGCAATGAGTACATCAATTTTAATTATGAAAAATATTCGAATTTTCCATAAAATTTACCAGGGAATGATCGATGCACTTTTGGAAAAATGATTTTTATTTAATTAGATATTTATGCTCAAAATTTTGAATATTTTGGAAACTTTAAATGGTTTTAATTATAGTTCAAATTATTAAGTATGAAAATGAAAAATTAGGCGCGATCATTCCCTAGAGTAAGTTATGAAAAATGGATATGCGTTTCTAAAATTGTTATCGGAGTACGTATCGTGCTGAACTGTTGGAATTAGAATGAGTAGTTTTTGTCCAAAAAAAAAAAAACAATAAATGGTGTTGTGGAGGGTCGATTCACACCTGATTTTTAAGGGGTTATAAATATCAATTTTTATGAAATTTTAAGAAAAACGAAAATTCATTAATTAAAAAATATTAAATTGTATTTTAAAAGCAATTTAAAAATAGTCATGGATCAGACCATTTTTTTTATTGTGTCTCGAAATTTGTTAAGAATCACGTTCACATTCTATACGTACAACATTTCTCACTATAATCGCAAAAAAGTCGAAATTTATACAAAATATGATAGATAAGAATATTTACTACGTCTTAGCGTGAAGTTTTTTTTTCAATATGTACTTTTGAAAACCTAAAATCCGTAATTGAAAATTATGAAATTTTAAAATTAAAAAAAAACAAAACAAAACAAAAATTTTAACCAAAAAACTCCACAATACAGCATAGTCAAATTTTTATCTTTCATATTTTGTATGAATGTTGACTCTCTGATTACTAAGAGAGATTTTGTAGTTATAAATCATGATCGTATATTAAACCACTATAATGGGTGTGTATAGTATCCTCTTAAAAATAATAAGAACTCTGAACTAATTTATTAGATTTTCTTTAAAAAATTAATTTGAATACCTACACCTAATTATAAATCATATTTGCTTTTCCATTAATATAACTATATAATAAAAATACTAAATAGAATAACATAATATTTAACAGTTAGCTAAAAACTATAACGTCTTAACTGCACCCCAAATCTCTAACTTTAACTTTAATCTACATAATTATAATAATAATATTGAATAATATATATGATTTTGTAATTATTATGTAATTTCATCTATGTAATTCGTAATTAAAATTTTTTCCATTAAGGGGGCTGCAGTTGTTAAAATATTAGGCCAAAAAGTAGACCTTGCAGAAAAAATTTTAAAATTTTGGTTAGACGAATTTTAGTTTAAAAACGGATTTTTATTTATTAATATGTTTACCCATTTTTTAACAATTCAAATCCGCCAAGTCCGAGTCCCATAGTTTTATTAGCAAACATACATTTATGTTTATTACTCGGCTTGAAAATTATTGAATTTAATGTTATTAAATGATATACTTGTGTCCGTATGTATAAAATATAAAGCAATGTTAGTGACCGTAGTGTATACAATTTATTCTACGAAGTATATGAATCCATCGAAGAAAAGTTGTCAAATTACAATCATGTTAATCTGCCTATATCTAGCTCCTTAGAATATATTATCATAATTAAAATGTTGATATGCAAATTCGACTGGATATATTATTATTTATTTTTAATTATTTAACATTATTTATTGGGTAATAAAAAAATTATTATTGTAAATTAAAACAATAAATATGTATGAATCCTTATAATTTATGGATTAGCAGGGTTCAAATTAATTTCATATGAAATAATATAGATTGAGTAAAGTAAGAGTTATCTGGTCAATAAGATATTTGATAGGAAATTCCTTCTAGTCATTTTTTGATCTTCTAAGGAGTTTTCAAAAACGTAATGAAACATTACCTTTCATAAGAGATAAATCACGAAAAGTTGTTATAAATTAGAAAATAAGATGTATAAACTAGTCATGGTTATCGACTATATAGGTGATATACCTAATATATAATATTAATTATAACTACCAAAAAGACCAATAATAATTATAAATTAGAAAATTAAAATGCCAGAAAATTGAAATGTATACAAAATTGAAAATATTTACTTTTGCACTATGTATATTGACATGGTATTTTTTATTAGCTGTATAAATGTTAGTAATACTCATGTTATATACACCAAAGATTGATTCAGAATAGTTTTATCAAAATATATTATTTATCATGGCTTTCAAATTCAAAATACCCAACACCAGTATTCTACCCAACGAGTATAGTGCTTCCACTCCTTACTGACCGGCTATTTTTAGTTTATTGTTTAAAATACATTTAGAAACGGGCAATTTTCGAAGAATACGGCTTTCTGAACTTATTTGTTTTATGTATTTCTAAAAAATGGTAGAAAGTTTTTAATATTTTCAAGACGTCATTATTATAGTATAAAATAAATTTAATAAATATATAGTGAATAAATATTAAGTCTCCGACTGGATTGTTTTTTCTGATTTATATACATTTGCTATCATTTTTGGTAGTTTTCCTTCACACTTAAGAAAATTACTGTGAAAATCGAAAACATTTTTAAAGTACCAACTAGAACAAAGTTTCTACCAGTAAGTTCTTTACTCGACTCTTTCTACCCGAAAAATGTATATAAGTATACACATATAGTAGGTACACACTTAACAAATAATATTAAAACAAATCATTTTAAAACCAATACATTCTTTATTGATACGCTCAGAATCTAAAATTAAATATTACAATTTATTTGTCTATACTAACGTAAATAATATTATATTTAGGTATGTATAGTTTAATATATTTTACCAGCTATAATTCTATTGTAGAACGATTAATAAACGATACGTTTCATTATAGATACCATATATTATAATATTAAATTAAAATTGTGAATTAAGTGCACTTATTAAATAATTAAATTATGCTGTGCTTGATTTTGTTCCATTTTCATAGTATAAATTTTTGAAAAGTTTATTATTTACATTTTTTTCATTTTGATATATAAGATATATGTATTATCTATATAGGTATGTAAGTGTATTTGTTACTGTATTATTTGAAAAGCTTTTAGAAATCGATGAATAATAAATAATAATAAACTAGTATAATTTCTAGATAATATACCAAAAATGAAGATAAATTGTTGATATATTAGAGATAAATACTATAATAACATATGAAAATATTAGGTATATTAGTGAATTATTTTGAAGAAAATTTGATTGGTCGTTTGCAACGAAAAAATAAGTTTTACCCAATTAATCTTTAATTTATGCTCATATATACGGAACTGATATTTTGATTTTTGATTTTGATATTTTCGCAGACATGTATTTCACAATATTAAAATTATTGTTCTGTGTTTATATTTTATACTCATTCATTTGAAAGTTCATAAATACATTGAAAAATAAAAACAAGATAACATAATTGAAATCGTAAAATAAATTGCTGGAATTGAATCAACATTAAAGAAATATACGAATACCGGAGTACCTGTATGTATAAGTATTTATATAAGTGAATAAATAATATTATGTTTGATTTGGACTATGAGAATACTATTTACCACATTACAAGCCACACTTCAATATTCTCAGCTTCAAGTTAAAACGATTCATCCAATTTCATTTTATCATTCAATTATTATCTATTACATATTTTACATAAATGTGTTTTTTAAAACATTAATTTTTAAAAAATCTGATTTAAGCGAGTTTTGGGGAACATTTTGAGAAATTTGTAAAAAGTTAGGAAATCACGAGCGAACGTTATTTGCATTATTCATCTAATAATATGTATATTGGTGTTGAGTTACTTATAGAATTATTTATATAATAATATGTAACTATACCTATAATAGTTAAGTCTTCTAACTAAATAAAATAATTAACGCACAATAATTCATTCTGAAAAATTTGTCTAAAAATAAACGATATAAGAAAAGTAGATACTTTAACGATTAGGTACATGATTTTATAATAATATTTAGAAGTAAGCATGATATTATATTTCATAATATTCGACTGACGATTAAACAATCAGAAAAAAAAATATAGATTTGACATTTGATATCATTATTTTCACCGTTTTAAAAATGTTTGAAAGTAACGTCATGAGTAACTAAAAAGTAATGTAACGCATTAATTTTGAATTTAAGTAACGAAAAAGTAATTTAGTTATACCTTTTTAATTTGTAACTAGTAACGTAATTTAGTTACTTTTTAAAAGCAATTTATGTAGGGTACTGCTGAATAATAATTATTACTTATGTTTTATAATTAACCATATATGATGTTTCCCACTCCACATATTGTGATATTGACTCCAAATCTGTGATAATACTTTGTAACTAATTTACAACAAAGTTTTGATAATTTGAAACCGAATATTTTAGTTGCTATAGACGTTTTAGTGATGAGGGATCAACATTATGCTCACTCTCCCCTATATCATAATCGTATCGATTTTAAGTCTGCGTCAATAGTTACTTGGCAAAAATAATTTTCAACTATTTTCAAGCAAGTTTTATAATTTTCAAATTACATTTGATTGGTAGGGGTAAACCCCTAAAATTGTAACCCCCTAACAAACGTACCGTTTTAAAAGGGTTCCGACAACGGTTTTCAGAGCACTGAAGATTTAGTCCTGGTATTTCGGGTGACAATAAACATTTTTTTAATGGAGCAGTAGATTATTCAATATTCAAAATATTTTCGAAGCATGATTTTTGTAAAATGCGTGGTATCAAAAATATATTTTTAAAAAGTCGAAGATACAGATGATGAAATTAGGTTTATCGTAATTTCGGTCATCAGATAGAGTATTATTATTATTTTAAATTTGAAAGCAAATATTATAAATTATTGCATTTGGAATATGATTCTGAGAAAAGTTTGGTATATATATAATTATTATATATATATATAAAATAATAATAATAATTAAACATGACAACTTTATTTGTTATTTTATTATTTTCCCTACATTTATAAAATATTTTGGTAAAATATTAATTTATTTCTTATTAATTTAAAAAATAAAAGTTTTTCTTTACACTTGAAAACTATTGAAAAAATCGAAAAATATTATCTTCAAAGTACTAACTAGAATCAATTTACTGTCAAAAAAGCTTATTATCCCAAAACTCCCAATCAATAATTCTTTTGACCAGATAAACTGTAGGTATACAGGCATAAGAACACATCTTAAAACCATTAGTCATTACAATTCTCGTTTTGCTTAGAATCTAAAAACTATGCTATACCTACAAAGTAAATTTTTCCCTCTATAGTTTACAACAGCGTTTCTCAACCTGGGGGTCGTGTAGGTCAAAGATAAGAAAACGCTGATTTACAAAATGATCCTTTTTATTTAACATTTTTATTGAAAAAAAAAAAAAAAAATACTCAAAATAATATTAATAAATTAAGGATAGGTACTTATACCGAAAAAAATGAATAAACATTATAAAATAAATATTTAGTGTGATCGTTGAATTTGTTTTACATTTAAAAGTTGCTTAATCTGTGGTTTGAAAATTTGAACATTTGAAACACATAAAAGTAAATTATTTTCTAGTGATAACAAATGATTTCTGTATTTAGTTTTTATTGCCACCATGGAGGAGAATCCTTTTTTACGTAAATAATAGAAGTAGCGAACGGTATCAATATTTTCAATGCCTCTGTTACTAAACTTCTGTATTCATTTCGCCGGGTAAGCCAAAACAAAAAAAATTTTGAGACAAAAATTCTAGATGTAATGTTTTATCAGCTGATAATTCTATAAGTTGGTTGTGAGTCTCAACTGGTAGTTTGGCAACTGCAACAATATTTTCATCAAATGGATTAAAAACCCATCTATTTAAGAAGTTATTGTTGTCACATGAGAAATATTCCAGTAATTGACTTTTCAATTCTCTTAAATGTGTTTTCATGTTTGCCAAAACACGATCAAGAATAGGACTTTTTGAGATATTTTTTTTTTCAATATAATTTGATGTTAAACCAAATGCATCAAAATTTCGTTTTTGAGGCGAATGATCCAAATACCAAGTTTTTTGATAAAAGCATTAACTTTATCGCACATTAATAGAATGTTCTTTTCACGGCCTTGTAAACTTATATTCAAGTAATTTAAATGTGAAAATATATCACTCAAATAAGCCAAAAATATAATAATAATTGTAAACTTTACAATACAGTTAATATTATTGTGTACTTAAATATTATACAAATATTATTTATTACTTATATCTATCTAAAGTCTAAAAACCTATGTCCTATACTCCTATTTATATATTATTACCAATATGTATTATATCATTTACCTAATATCAATATATATATTTATTTAAAAATGTTTTAATAATATTTATTTTGTGAATAAGATAAACGATTTAAATACAATATATACCTATACCTACATACATATATAACCATTAAACCATATTTTATACTACTGCAGTAAGGAATTTATAGCGCCAGGATGGAATGCATCTCACGAGTGACATAATATGTGGTTCAAAGATAAAAGTTGTTTATCCAACCAGAAAATATTTGCAATTAGTTATTGGTCAATTGTGCAATACATTAGTGTGTGAACTGATATTGTTTGCGAAATTTATTTTTGGGTAAGTTGACATAATTCATATATTAACTTATGAGTTTTTTCATCTACAATTAATACATTTCGAATAATATAATAGATATATCTCGAGATATATCAAATTTAGTATTGTAGGTTTTTATTATTGTGATAATTGACAGATTTGAAAAACTAAAAGAAAATTGGAATTAAATCGATATTTTTAATTTTTAAATTAATTACCTACTTCTTTTATTTAATTAGTAGTAAAAAAAATTTTGAATTCAAGGAAAAACAAGTCAATTATTAACAATAACAAAAATTAAAAAGTTAGCGAGCGTACTAAATTCCCGGTTTCTATATGCAATTTTTGTTGATTTGTTATATAAAAGGAATAATTAATTGAAAACTAATTCCGTAAAATTGTTTAAAACCTTATGTTTCTTATAAAAAATTAATTTTGTTATAATTTTTTCCAAATAATAAAATCCAATAACAAGGATTACATGAATAATGCATATGTACTATGCATTTAATATTAAAATTAATTATAACGAGTAAAAATTGTAAATATTAATATTGCAGGTAATCTCGATAATGAATTATAAGGACAGACTGACGGACGTTAAGAAAAACACACGCTTTCCATCTATGACCATATGTAATATATAGTAAATACTAAATAGTAATTGTGATAAGTCATAACAAACTTAAGGATGGTCGATTGTCAAATCAACAATATCTATATCATAGGCGGACCTAGATTGTGATTTGTGGCTTCAGAGTAAACGTATACAAAAACCTCATATAAAGAACCAAATCTTGGGGAACTATGCCTCCCCCCATCATAATTACATTTATCAATAATTGTTTTTAATTTGCACCCAGAAAGAAATGATTAAAATATTGCGATAAAATTATTATATATATTTTTGTTCAATCACTTATACCCAGTAATAATAATACTGATGTATTCTTTAATTATATTATAGTATAAACGATATTTACTTAGCTAATAAGAAAATGTACCTTCTTTTTAGTGTTGAATACCACACTGTGGGGCGTGGGGAGCGCTTATAAATAACAGATCTTACATACATACATACATAATCTTAACATCTAGCAGACCCATAAGAAAATGTAACTATATATTTATATGTGATCAGTAGGTACTTAATTTTAAATATTTGAATATAATTTCTATAATAGTATACAGTAATATGTACACAATATAGTATTAGCTTCGTATTTTTCAATTGGTCAGAACATTTTTAAATTTCAAATATTGATATTTCATTATTGATTTAGACTTTAAATTTAGATTTTCTCTAACTCATTACAGATAAATGATGACGATAGTGAAATGTACTGTCTACCGGTGGCATAAATACAAAGAGAGTTTTTTTTATACACGCGTTGAACGTACCAGAACATTAATGATATAATTCCTTTACGAATAGATAATTTTTAAGGGGTTATGCATAGATAATTTTTTCGTTAACTACAGGGGTGATTTGTCTTTGTAGAAGTACCTAGTTAATAAGACTATAATGCACAAAACGGCATGCACTAGTCAGTTTTGCGATAGAATGAAACTAAAAGCTATTCAGATATAGGTAGGTAGTGTGAGTTTGTCCATTGTCCCTTCAATCTTCGAAAAGGATAACGTATTATTATTATTTTAGATTTGAATGTAAAGATAAATTATTGAATTCCATAAAAAATTCTGAGCGCGAAATTCGGTATAATAATACTTAATATTGTTGAAAAATATGACCTTTAAATAGCAAATTGAAAAAAAAAAAATTCAATTATTATAATAACTATAAAATTGACTTTTATTAAATATGAACTAGAATGAATGAATGATCTCCTATTCGAAAAGTTGTTCACAGAAAAAAATATAAACATAATAGCTTCATTTTTATGCTCAGAATCTAAAATTCAATTTATGGACAAAAAGTAACTTTTGAAATTAATTTCTATAAATGAAAGAATATTTGAATTTTTAATATTTAAAATAATAGTAATTTAATTATTCACTATAAAATAATTGTGAATTTTCAGATTTTATTGAGTAACTTTTCTCGTAAAATATTGTTTGAAGGAAAACATTCCAAGGTGAGTAGGTAATTGAATATTTCAAAACTGAATAATAAAATTTAAATAAAAATATTGAAAATAGCCAAATTTTCTGTAGGCATTCAAGGCATACAGTCACATATTCTTGCATTCTCCCCGAGTTTATTGATTCCTAGAATTCCAAGAATTGTGAGAGTAAACGGACGGGCATAATGGGTCCAGATAGCATATACTTGGAGGTGCAAGGGAGTCACCCTGGGTATTTTAACGGGGGTTCAATAGTATTATGATGCACTACTTGAACTTTCTATAATTGTAAATTAAAAGTTCTGTCATAATTTTAAACATATTACATTAATTTGAAAATGACCTCTTCAAAATATTCGTACCATCCTAATAAAATTTGTTACTTTAAATTGGGTTCATACGTAACGATTGTACCTACTACTTTATGTGTTCATTTTTTAGTACTAATACACAACGATTGGATCGATTCTTCAAATACTAATTATTTCCATAAAATAAAAAAATTAAAGAAATTACATTATTGTAAAACCAAAAGCTTCTTCGCTCAGCTTAAAATCTAAGTAAGCATGAGAAGTTTATTTGTTATTTTAAAATATATATAAAACTTTTGTTAAGTGGTAGTTTTCCATAACTCTTAAAAAAACTAATTGGAAAGTATAAAAAACAATTATAAAATTATATGTACACCAATCTTATAATATATTTTCATATTTTTACATTGCATGTGTTCAAAATTATATGAATTCAAATTAATGGACATCCTATAAATTAATACTTCTCTCCGAGGTGCAGTTTAAGTCTAGAAAAATCTATCACGGCCAAAATAATCGGTTGTAAATTAATTGAAAAGTTTTAGGAGTTAATATGACAAAGAAGGAGGTTGCGTGAAGTTAGCTTCTCCATTACTAAAAACTCAATATAGTGGTTAAAATAATTGGTTGTAAATTTTAAAAATTTTGTTGCAAATGTTTGTAAATTAGTTGTAAAATATTATTAGATACTAGGTACAGGTTTGAAGTCAATACAATATGGTCTAAGATGTTTATAAGCTGATAAATATGTATAAATTTGCATTGGCATCTCTAATTTTTATCAACTTACAAACATCTTAAAAATTTTTGTATAGACCTGTGCCAATATTGAAAAAAAATTCAATTCAATTTTTTTGCCCAACTGTAATTTAATAACTCATTATAATTTATTTAATTATAATTGTTTTTATTTAGTTAATCTAGAATAAAGTTCAACAGAAAATATTAACAAAAACTCAATTGACAAATATTTGAAATAATCGCGTTTGATAAGTACCTATTATTATAATATCTAGTGTTAGGACTTATAACTCTATAGACTATATTTACTTATCTTTTATCTTATCTAGATAAATAACGGTAAGTCATCTAAATAATTATCTTAGATAAAAAATTCATCTATCTAATAAATGTATCTAGATAATTTTTATAAATACATTTTTAAGTAAACAGAAGTATTGTTTTTTTGGGCAAATTTTTTCTTTTACTCAAAATGTATGCATTTATGTGCAAGAAAAATGTGTGTTGTGTGTACGTATGTCTTTAATTTTTATTATATTTTTGTTTATCACCGACTGAATTAAGAGGACGCTATACACCCGATTTTTAACAAAAATTTTAAGAAAAATTAAAATCTAACAATTTAAAAATATTTAATTATATTTTAAAAGTAACTTATACTGATGTGTCAGTACCATTTTTTATTGTTGTGTTATCTTATCACGATATTTGTTAAAAATGACAGTCACGTTCTATATGTCAATATATATACAAAATATGAAAAATAAGAATATTTATTGTTCTAGTGTGTGTAGTTTTTTCTTTTGAAAATCGTGAAATTTTAAAATTTTAAAATTATTAAAAAAAGTATAAAAAAAATTTTAACTAAAAAACTCCACGCTATGGCATAGTAAATATTCTCATATGTTTAATATTTTGTATGAATGTTGACTTTCTGATTAATAAGAGAGAAGTTGAAGTTATAGAGCGTTGACGTATTTTAATACCGCCATATAATGGGTATGTAGCAACCTCTAAACGGAATGAATTATTATTCGTAAATTAAATTATAATATATTATTTATAACCTAACTTTTTCATAAGAACATGTAGTTTTATGACATACTGATAGTTTGAAAATGTTTGAAAAATATGTAGCTACCTATTTCAATTTTAATAATTCTTCTTATGTTTTTATGTACTTACTGCCTGTGTGTATACATGCTTGTATGTACTACCTATTCATATAAAAAACGATATGAAGTAAGGTTTAGGCTTTTAATTTTATACGATAAATTTTGAGTTATCTAATCCCAACACTGATAATATCCGAATAAGTAATAGTAGGTATATAATGATATTTCACGACACCCCTTTTTATTATCGGTGTATATTATAATTATTATAATATAGTAGGTAAAAAAAATTCACAGAAAATTGAAATAAAACAACCCGGAAGACATGTTTTGTGAAATGAAAAATAGACGCTTGAATTTTGCGTATAAAACGTATAAAAGTTTTATTATTTTGTAATTTTCGGTTTTTCTAAAACGCGTTTGGGTATTTATTTAATTTTTTTTTTTGTATTTTGGTTTAATAAATACCTTTTGAATCGGTAGGCGAGCGTAATTATTATTGTACCTGTTCTGTGCTTTTCGAAAATGAATAGTTTTCAATCGTCCTCCCGCTTTCAAAGCCCACGAGCCGCCACCGCTATTTATGGTACTAATAGTGCGGTATATGGCGGTAAGAGGTATGGTTATACCTATAGGTATAACCGTACCTAACCTACCTATAGGTATAATCACATGGGCGCGAGTACAAGACAAGACGGCGCGGCGGCAGCAGGTGATTTCCGTGACGTCACCCTCGATCCGCGTTTGCCGCCGACAGAAGCTGATCGGCGGCGAACATCAAAGAAGGCGGCATCGCGGCGTGTTCAAAAGGAATTACACGCACTAAACAATTAGAGTACTCTCCGCATATATGTAGTATTATACATATTATTATATTATTATGTACAGTCCCACCTGTGTACTATCTCAAGGGTAACCAAACTGGTTTTATTATTATCATTATTATCATTATTATTATTATTATCATCATTATTATTGTTATTATTATTATTATTATTATTCCTCTTGCCGGGGTTTATGTTATGACCGATGCATTGGGAGTACTACCTGATCTAAACACCTGATCCCTCCCCGTTTTAAAAAGTACGAGACGCGTAATACAGAAGATGTAGGTATAGGTTATAACTCTGATATTGTATTACCTAGGTATAATACATAGATAGAAGGTAGATATAATGTATATCGTCGGTGAAAATTTCAAGAAAAAGGAGAAAACCGCTGCGAAAATCCCTGGGTCGTATCAACATTGAACCAAATATATCTGTGATTTCAATAAAAAAACATAGATTAATTTAATAATATGGTTGTTAATATACGTCCAATTAAATGTTTGTTGATTTAGAAATAAAATATTTGTTAATTTAACAGTAAAATAACAAAACGTATTATTTGATTTAACAATATATTTTATCAATGTCTTGGGTAAAATTATCTAATTGAATAGGTACAAATTTATTCGAATTAACAAATGTTTTTTAATTCAATTATAAATATTTTGTGTTTCTCTCTTTCTTCTTCTTTGTAGAACAAACGCCCATTTGTTAATCAAAATAGTCAATTTAGACAGAATATTTTTTCAATTTAATAACATATTTTATAATAATAATAAGATCTGTATTAATTTTACAAATTATTTTTATTAAGTTATAAATTATATATTTTGTGAAATTTACAAAATTAATTTGTTATTGTAAACACATTTTTTATTAATTTAACTTTAAATTGTTAAAATTTGATTATTGCATATTGTTAATTCTACCAATGATATTTGGTTCAGTGAATATATTCTGAAACGTTTTTCGTTTTCTTGACAGTGCCCACTGGCCTGACTATAATAGTTATAACAAACGGCTGATACATATTATGTTACTATGTAAACGGGCAGCTATAACGAACGCAGATACGTCCACTTTAAAAATACATCCAATATACAATCCTACTCGAAATACATTAAAAAAAATAAATTTAACAATTTACGAACTATATTTATTTATATTTATTTATTTAATAATAAACGCGAAACAGCTTTAGATAAGTTGCAGACAACAATAACAAACATAATAGTAATAACTGATAGACAAGTAGGTAATTATAATAATAGACAATGAAGAAATTAAAAACGAATTGATTAAGAATAAGAAAAAGAGGGGTCCCGATTAGCTTGTATCATGCAGCGACGGAGTGGTTGATTTTTGTCATAATAAGAACGAAACTGCAGTGGTATGTAGAATGGGGCAGACGTGTGAAACGAGAAGGTACTTTCAAGGGAATTTGCGATAGTAAATATCGATATATGATTATTATTTATTAAAATTTGAATGCAAAAATATATGAAGACATTGCATATCGATATTGCATGCGATTATAATAGTAACCATTTATAATTTTCATGTATTTAAATTAATCGACAAAAAAAAAACCGGTGATTTACTGGATGGTATATTTAATGAAGAATAAAAACAGCAAAATGTTAATGTAATGTGTCCATACCAAGTTCGTTCACGATTATAAAGAACTGTATATTTGCTTTTAAATAAATTTATTGCTATTATTCAAATTTCAAATAACAATGGTAATACCAATGAATGCATCAAATAAATAGATCACCTTAAGAAGGTGAATTTATGGTGAAAGTATGAAATTAAACATGGGGGATTTTTTTATGAACATTAATTTAGATATGATGACTAAAAAAACATCTTTAGGCTAATCGATGTTTAGTTAATTAAAGAAATATTTTTAAAGTTCTAAAATCATGAACTTATATATTATAAGTTTAATACTTTAATATTAGTTTTTTTTACCTATATATCTATGTACCTATAATGTATAAATTAGTAATTACCTATTAATTTCTAAAAATGTCCATTAAACTTTAAGTAAATATATACATATATTATATTTGTCATTTCTATATATTATTATATTAGGTATGTTTGTAGGGAAAATTGAATTGATTTTATAGTATAAGTCATCAAATACAAATGTAAAACAATTATAATTAATATTGACGAAAAAAAAACTAGAATGTGCTTGATTAATATTTTAAAAGGCGCATATTCTATACAACACACAATATTCATATAAACATAATATTTAGTACAGTGCTCGGAATGGACCGGAACGCCCCGGAACGGCGTTCCGGTTCGTAATATTAGCCTTTGCGTCCGTTTCGGTTACTGCTGTTTTGCAGCTGATCAAATTGTTTAATTTTGAGGGAAAACTGAATAGAAAATAGTGTTTCAATCGTTATAAATTCAAACTCGTTATATTTACTGGAAAAAAATTTAAATAATTGGAATAATATTTATAGTTGTTAATTGGTTTATGAGCAAAAAAAAAAAAAACTTTATCTTACAAATAAAAAGACATATGGGTACTATATTTATAGCGTTCCGGTTCGTAAAATTTTCCATTTCGAGCACTGATTTAGTACAATACAATCATACAATCATACTATAGGTAATAATAACATTTATTATAATTTACAGATAATTTTTATTTTTTTATTTCATACAACTATAATGTTTATGTTTATAATTATGTTACGGTATATGTACGAATACCTGTAAAACTTAGATTTGATTCTAAATTGCCGAATACATAAATAGCATATATATTATACGATCAAACCACGAATGACTATATTGTAGTTCAATATTTTACCAACGAGTATATAGGTAAACCCGCAAAGATCTTGCAAAATGTAGACTTTTGACAATAGGCAGGAGCCTATAGTCAGTAATGCCTAGGATTTACCAAGAAAATAAGATTTACCGGTAATTGTACTTTGATCGTAAAGTAAACAGCACAGTAATAAGAGCTTTGTAATTTTTATCATTATTCGTCGAAAACATTTCAATTGCATTTACACGAATACATAATATTATATGTAATAGAAATCTCACGTGCATCGGAAAACTCAAGATCAATGGCGTACATAGGAATTTTCTATGGGGGGGGGATGAATATATTTTTTACAAACTTTACTTCCAACCTCGAACCATTACAGTTTACCAACTAATACTTATACGCAATAATATAAAAAGAACATATCATTATCATCAAAAGAAAATATAATTGATAAAAATATTTTCATTACAAAAACATTATAAAAACCAAAAAATTCTAAAAAAAAGATCAAGGGGGGATATATCCCCAATATCTCCCCCCTGTGTACGCCACTGCTCGAGATCATAACATTTATTTTCGTGTAATTCTACGGTAATTAAAAATAGATCCGGGAGATCCAGATTAGATTATACTGTATAGGTTCCCATATCATTATATTATATCTTTATATATACCTACCTATGCAAAGTATAATAAGTTGGGTGACGTATAAAAATAATACCATCAGATGCTACAATGACGTCCATGAATTTGGCCCACCCACATTGAATTAGATTTTCTAAATTATAGTCAAAAGTTTTCAAATACCTAGTTAGCAAATAATAGCAAATTTATTAGGTAACAAAGTTAGCAAATCATTATTACGATTTTCACAGCGCATTTTCAGTAGGGTAGGCTAACTTCAGGTATCCCACCGACTTTATCCAATTGAGTCCAAACCAACGTCAGAAGTTAACAAGTAATAACAAATTGATTTTTAAAGTGAGAAAATCACTGTAGTACCGATAAAATACATTTTAACGTGGGTGGGCAAATTTAAAGTAACCCACCTACTTTATCCGATCAGCTCCAAACAAACGCCAAAAGATAGCAAACAGTTAGCAAATAATAGCAAATCAATTCCCGAAGTCAGCAAACCCAAATTGTGTCTTTGGCAATAACTATGGTAATAATTGGTTACCATTAAAAATAGTCATTGAAAATTCGCAACAAAGGAGTTTACACAGAAACATATATATATTTATGAATTCCGTTATTTTTTTCATTACTTTTATTGAGCACTATTTTAAATCTATAAGAATTCGAAATAACGTCAAATGGTATTTTTTAAAGTAGTAAAATGTATCTATAGATTATTTGTGTACCTAATGTTTTCAAAAATATTAGAAAATATAATAAATGAAAAAACTTTTGTGAATTGAAATACATAAAATATGATTTGATGTAAGCGGACCAATTTCCTCCGAGTTTTAAAATTACTATAACTAATAGAAAAAGTAAAAAGGAACTAATACATGTTATCAATTATGTGCAAACGATTTTACATTTATATTTTATATTCAAAACGTTATTACTGAATACCAGTATTTGGAACGTTTCCTTGAAAATTTAACCTCGTTCAGCTTCAAAGTTCAAGTTCGTGTTTAACATGTAAAAAATGAACACATTCACATTCACAATAATTTTAATTAATTAATTATTAGCAAAGAATTTGCCCTGTGGAGGGGGCTAAGAATACCTCCACAGTTTCCTCATGCCTGTCGTAGAAGTCGACTAATTGAGGTTGCGTCAGGTCGACAGCCGGCATAAAACTTGTCAAAAATTTATGAGTAGTCTTAAAATGGATATAGGCGAGTTTTCCCCATCACGGTT
>JAIPRL010009057.1:0-15368 GCA_025469235.1 Pemphigus obesinymphae | reverse complement strand
AGTAGTGAAAATAATTCCCAGGTCTTTCTTAAGTGATACTCGCTCAAGAGAGGTTCCACAAATAGAGTAAGTAAAGGATAAGTGAGTTCTACGTCTAGTAAAAGACATAGATTGGCATTTACTTATATTTAGTGATAATCCTATAGTATTTAACCAGTTAAGCAGATTATTGAGTTCCTTCTCATTATTATACTATTATAACACAAAGTTCCAAATTTCCAATAAAAATTGCCATACAAAATCACTCTTTACCCCCCCTCTCCCTTCGTCATATAATACGCCCCTGTCTTTCACGTTATTATATTTGAATTTCCCAAGGTCGGCATTAACCAGTTAAACAGATAAAGATAAGTTAAATAGTTAATTTTTGTTTAACTTTTAACTCAACTAGTTAATTAATTTGTTTATTAACTTAACTAGTTTAAATTAGCATTGGCTTGACTTAACTTTTAATCGTTAATTTTTACAATCATTCAGTTAAGTTATTAAATTTAAAATAGTTTTGAAACGTAATTTTCGTTTTGATAACCGCTAATATATAATTTAGTAAGCTATTTACTAATTAAGTAGGTATAAAAAAAAAAAATCCTATATAATAACTAATACTTACCTACAGTTAAAAACCCAAGTCAAATAATCATTATTATTAAAGGGCGTTTGTATATTTAATAATAACTATTAATACAATTTAGGTAACAACTATAGTACCTTATATTAAAAAAAACTAAATAGGTACCTAGCGGAAAAGCGTATTCTCGAATATTTGAATAATTTTAAAAGTCTTGAAAATTGAGTTTTAAATGTAAAATGAAAAAAAAAACAAACATGAACTTATTTTTTAACCGAGTTAAGTTAATATCTTTTTCAATGTTAACTTTTAACTCAATCGGTTAAATTAATTTTTGCAGGTTAACTATCTTAACCGGAGGCATTTGGGCTAACTTAACTTGACTATGTCAATTTTTTCCATTAAGAGGCCGCAACACCTGCGATTTGTAAAGGGTTCTGTATAAGCAATTTTTAAGAAATATTATGAAAAATACAAATCTAACAATATTTAGAAATATATATTTTATATGTACATTTTAAAATGAATCTAAAAATAGCCCCGTACCCGTATCACTTTTTGTTGTTGTGTAATCACGAAATTTCCACCTAAAAGACCAATACGCGTGACAAAATTGTGGAACTATGGAAAGTCGGATTTACAATCTGTAAAAAGATTTGAATGTGTCGGCCCGTCTTCTAGGGATCGATCGAGGCATTTTTCTTTATTATCACAGATTAAAATATAGGTAATCAACGTTTGAAAATTTTGATTTTTAACGATAAATAACACGACTAAAAAATAAAATCAAAATAAACGCCTCGATCGGTCCCCAGAAGACAAACTGATGTTTTTGAAAACAGTTTTCAGAATCGATATCCGATTTTTCAGAGTCCCACAGTTTTGTCACCTATAATAACCTCCGGTCGATGATTTCCCGCGATATTTACGTTCTAGGATTTTGTTCGGGAGTCATTTCCGTACACTACATACCCGTAATTATTATACAATACCTTCCCGTCCTCTCCCGTTCTTATTCCACCTAACCGCATACGTACTGGCTTATATTGTCCATCATTTTGTAATCGCCGCCCGTTGTGTTGATTTTGGGTATAATACCGGGTGCCAGTTTGTTCATCAGCTTACACAGCAACACGCCGTCCCTGAGCGCATACTCGAACGGTAAACCTAAACATAATACACACGCACACGAGTAAGTACAACCAGCCTGTATACACGTGTACGCGATCCGGTCGTAATAGAAAACGAACGAAACGAAAATCGTTTTTACCCGCTGGAAACTTTTCGCCGGTCACGCGCTCGATCCATTGTTGGGCTTCCACTTCTTGCTCGACGTCTCGTTTGCCGGCAACCTGACGGCCGAAAAAATCATCAGTACGAAGCAAATATATACCTATTATTATATTTCGTTTAAAACGTATTCGATTTCGTTTATTATATCGTTTATTATTTATTTATCAATATTCATCATATGTCGCCGTACAGTTCGCACGCAATTTACTCGGAAACTCGGACGTATAGGTAATCAATATGTTGTATCTCCTATCTTAACATCCAACGACCCGAGTTACGGTTGTCCGGTTACCGAATCACTACCATATTTGGACATTTCGTTCTGCCTATATATAGGTATATATAATACATATAGCCGAGGCACACGTCATTTTCAAGGCGAACGGAACAACACGATAATAATATTTATCGATTAGTTAAATGAATATTAAAGCAAATATGCGCACATTTTCCGCTGTTATAATGCCAAGAGTAGTAGAATGCTGGACCAATAGAAATTATGTAAACGTATGTAAACGATACACAAATATTTTAAAGAAAACTCAAAATTCAACTCACAAAAACGCAAAAATTAAAAACGTATTCAATGTTTTTGAACAAAAGATTATTACTAGGTACTTCTAGAAGTAGGTACAATGTCGGTACATTTTTCGGATGTCAAATAGATCGCGACGGCGTATTTAGCATTTTGCTTTTATGATTGATGACGGAAACATATGCCGTTTACCCAAAATTCACCAAAATGGGTAGAGCTATCTGATAGCAAATTTCATCTAGATTCTGGTTGGTACTTTAAAGAGGTCATTTTTCTAATTTACCCCCATTGGCTTTCTCGTGCATATAAAGGAAAACTATACCAAATATAATATACGATTTTTATATTAATTATTGTCAATTGAAAATGTACAATGTCAGAATAAAATATTTTGTATCATATATAATACATATAATAGGTATTGAGAATATAACACTAAATTATCATTTGGCGTGATTAAAATCTTCGAAAACTATATACTAGTTTTGAGAAATTCGTAAACAATTTCGAAAAAACAAATTTAAATTTCGCAATCGCTAATTTTAAATTCCCACCTTTTAAATTCCACTATACATATATTTTCATTACCCGCGGTTGCAATGGTGATGACTGATGAATATAAAAGTAAATAATGGTAAAAATTATCGAAATAAGTAATAAATCAAAGTATACGCATTATATATAATATATATATATAAAAAAAAAAAAAAAACAATACCATAGGGGTGTCATGTACCTCTGGAAATACGCCATTGACAAACCGAACAATTTTTTTTGTTTTTTTTTTTTTTTATCCAGTACTTAATCACAATTTAATAAATTATTATCACATAATATATCAAAACAGTTAAACGTAATATTTGTTAACGATTTTTATCAAAATTGACCGAGATCCAAGTTCTATATTTGAGAAACGGTATTTAATAAAACGCGATATCCCTTATTCTTCGTACACTGCAAAGGGACCTTCGTACCTACGTAATTGATTCGTTGCCAAACGAGGGTTTATTTGTTTCGTATAAATAAAATAATCTTGAAATATTGAAAGATAAATGCATCGGATTCGCTAAATTGGCAGGCTTACAATTCGCATGAATCATATACATATCGCGTTACCGGTTACCATAACTATGGTAGGTTACATGATATTCGTTAAAAGCAAGTTCAATGCTCATAATAATAATAATAACACACGTTTTTCGGATTATATATATATAATTATTTTTAAATAACACGTGCAATGATAATAATAATTATAATCGTTTCTTTGATCCCTATATATTATATTTATAACTTAACCAAGGATTCATTTTTTTATTGTACGCGGTGCTTAAAACACTATATTACGGGACGACAAATGGAATTTTTATAAAATGAAAGTATACATTTTTCTTTATTTTAAAATGCTATTTATTTATGTAATTTTAAAATTTTAAAAAACCGGAGTGTTTTATACAGTCATTAAAAAATTATATTTTTCATCAAATTGTAACCACTTTTCATTGGGTCGTGGCCATCATATACTTATCATATATCATATACTTTATATTATTTCATTTTAATGATCAATCGTCGATTTTGGCTCTCTATATTATTGACATGACCCGACAAAGTTCTTTTACGAGATATACATAACATCACAAATCACCGTACGTATTATTTTGTAATAGTTTAAAAAAAAAAAACGCTAAATACAATGATATAAGAGACACGTCATATACAAAATAGACACCCTAATACATATATTTATATATATATATAAGTTTAAAAGATTCGTTTTTAAATGTATCACGCCTGTTTTCTATAAGTCGTCTATTTTGTAATTTTCAAGTAAACATTTTTCGATCGATTTGTATACAATTATAATATAGCTCGGTACATTTTAACAAGAAAAACTCGGGACTTTTGACAATTTTTTTATATATATATATAATATATAGATATACTTTAGAAGAGTGTAGTTAGTACCTAGTACAAGAAATAAAAAAAATCCCTATGTATGTTGTAAGGAAAGAAAAATTGATTAGCTAAATAAAACATTCATTGATAATTAATTTAATGCAGGATTGTCCTAAATGCAGTTAAAGTAACAATAACAAAGAATCCTAAAATACTATTTCGGTTGATTTATCATGCATCACCTTGAACTATTTACAAAAAAAAAAAAAAAGGATAACTTTTTTTTATATTTAGATTATGATGAGTCGAGTAAGATTAAATAAAAAATAGCACATCAGACAAACCGACTATATATTATATTGCGCTCTCCCTCGCCTTCTACACTTACAACGACTGAAAAAATATTAATCGCGGTAGGATGACGTAAACATTTCCTAATAAATTATAATATGTAGCTCAAGTGACAAAATGCTATGGCCGTAAAAAATATATAAAAGCAAACCACCAAGTTTGTCAAAAACAAAAGGCGAATGGAAAAATTGTTTTTCCCGAATAATAATGTAATATTCAGTTAATTTGGCATAGGATTATAATATTATTTATATAACTGTTATAACAATGTAGTATTTTGTATAAGCAAACATGTATTTTTAAAGGGAAAAAGATTTTAGATATTTGTCCATAAATCGGTCAAACAATTAAATGGATTTTTTAAAACTAAAATATAAATAATGTTCATATATTTATTAAATTTATCAACAAATGTAATATTATATAGTTTTAAATTATTTTAAAGAAAATTTTAAAAAAATTTAAAATAAAGTATTATCATAGATATATTTAAACCGTCCATTTAATATGAATATTAATCATGATCAACAAATTAAATAGAAAAATTTTACTTAAAACTGCATTTATAACCTAAACATCACGAAAATGCTTTAAAAATTAAAAAAAATTCTCTAAAGATTTAAAAAATTTCAGAAAATTCATCAGCACTTGAAAGTTCGAATTAACCTGTGAGGCTGTGACATTAATAATAATTAGGTGTGATAAAATTGCAATGTACTACGTCTAATAATGATTATACATTTATGTTTTTTCTCTTAATTAGAGTAAAATGATCAAAAACAAATAAATATAATGATAAAAAAAATGTCCTAAAAAACACAATTCGAATGATCGCCATCCTGTCCCTCAATCATTATTAATATAACGTATTGATAACTCAAGAATAGACTTTAATGTATACTTACTATAAAATTATATCAAATATACTTATTTAAAAATAAACCGTTATGAATCGAAACTTCTAAAATATACGATTTGCAAAATATGCCAAAAATATACATAATAAAACGACATTCATGATTTTTTTTTCTTTGAAACTATGTTAATAAAAAATAGCATTACTTAAATCTATTACTTATTTTACTATATAATAATGTAATAATTGACTTTTCTACAAATTATTTTCTTCTTCGACTAATGGTATTCATAAACGAAAAAGAAAGTTTTTGTATTGTTTTACTAAAAAAAAAAAACAAAAGAAAGAAAATATAACTAAAAAACACTACATAATCTATAGCTTATTCTCAAACTCATATTTATATATATATATATATATATGTATTGTTTTTGGGGTATAAAAGAAATATCATACTTTGGATCTAAAAATAGGAAAAGAGGTTTGAGATGAAAAATAATTTTAACTAATTAAAAAGTTAAAAACTAATTTTTATCTTTATTTTTTAACTAAAGTAAATTTTTTTAGTTAGTTTTTAGTCTATATTTCACTAATTTAACTAGTTTAAATTTTAATCGAATTAATTTAACATATTACAGTTAATTATTATTATAATTATCCTATTAAATTAAATATATGCTAATTATAAAATAGGTTCATTTTTACATTATATTTAAATAATTTTAAAGAATACAATTATGATTATTCCAATAAAAAATATAAATAATTAATTATAAAGATAATTTAACTTTTTATTATTTTTTTCATTTTAACTATAGATTTATTCAATATTTTTAAAGTAATTTTGTAATTGTTATTATCTAATTGCGTTATAATTAAAATATTTTAAATATTATAGTTAGGTAACTAAAAAATTAGGAACTTCGAATAAAAATTCAATGGTTTTTTAAAAAAAAAATTAGAATTAGCCGTTTTTTAAATCTGACTTTTAGCAAAAAATTTTGTCGTACAATTTTCACTAAAATTCAGTCATTTATTTTAAAAAAAATTTTAAATTTGTTAAAATATGAACATACAATTTATATTAAAATATTGTTCATGTGGTTTATCACAAATAAATCGTTATCGAATACAAATTTCGATTAACTTGATAAGCAAGATAATTGTTAAGAATTATAACAAAGTTCCTAAAATTGTTATCTAAATTTAAAAAAATATTTACAAAGTCTAACACAAAATTGTAACAAATATATATTTAAAAAAAAATTATAACTTTTAATAGAACAAAAGTCATTGAGTCTGTCAAATAGTTCTGTTACATCTATATAATTCTAAAAAGCACTCAATAATCAATAATTAAAATAACCAGTAAACATCATTTAAATGATTAACCAGGACACCAACAAAATCTTTGATTTATATATAAAACAAAGTAACGCTTAAATGTAAAAATGATTTTAAAAAATCGTTATAATCATATTATAAACGTTCATAGAACTTTATGGTTATATAATAGTATAAAGATGATTACTGATACTTCTTATAATTTTTATAATTTAATAATTTTCATAATCAATTAAGTAAAAACATATTATGGGCTTAAACAATTTTCCTCAATTATAGTTCTATACTTCTACATAATATTTTAATCAAATATAATAATTAATTATTAATTATTAATAAATGAGCGCTTAAAATATTTAAATGGGTAAAATTTGGGAAAATCCATTGACTTTGTTGAATAATTTTAATGATTCGAATTCTAATTTTAAAAATTAAAAATAAAAATAAAGAACTTTTTTACAAATAAAAATTTAATAACCAAGTTAAATTAATATTTTTTAAACTTAAAAGTTAACGAGTTAAAATTATTTTTGTTATGAAACATATAATAAAATTACTCATTTTATATATTTCATGTTATCTTACCCAAAGCTATATAAGTAAAAAATTTAAGTCAAACAACTGTTTGAATTAATTTTGCATTTTTCAACTAGAATTTTAACTAATTTTGTTTCATATAATAACGTCAACTTAATTTAATATTTTTCAGTTTTTTCCGATTGTTTGAAATTATCTAGTCTATAATATTACGTATATCTTATTTTCTTTTGCCTTTTCTCATAACTATTTTATAATTAAATATCTGGTCATAAATAATATAGGATATAAATATTATGATTGTTATTATTATTATTATTATTTTACAAAATAAAAAGTTAAAACAGTTCTCAAAAATGATCGATATAAGTATGAAACAAATACTTGGTCGAAAAAAATATACCTATAGGTATGATATACATATATAATATAGTATATGTATATACATATACAATAGGAAATGTAAAAAAAAATTGCTTAACTAAAATTTACGATTTTTTTTGTTAATTTCACTTTTAATGTAACAGATATATTTAAAATTTCATGGTTTTAAAAATGTAGTACTTCGATTATTTTTATTTTTAACCGATGTATTCAAAATAGTGATATAATAATTCTGACACGTGACTCGGTTAAAAAATTTTAATTAACTTTATTTTATTGCAAGTTTAATAAAATCCTTTATCTTACCTGCCACAAAGGTCGTCCTCCAGGCATATTTGTAATTTACACTTAAATGTTGGCCCAAATAAAAAAAAAAAAAAATTAAAAAGTAGAAACGTATAATATAAAAATGTATATAAATAACCGTATATTTCGATCGTATTGCTATACTCCAACAATTATTGTGTCGATTGGATAGCTGAACGGCTTGTGTGCGTATTAGGCAGTTACACTTTCGACGCATATATATTTTCTGAATTTTATAGGAAGGGAGCGTTCGCTCGTGCACCTTGAAACACAACATACTATTAATAATAATATATAATAATAATAATAATAATAATAATAATGATAATATAGAACGTAAAAAAAATTAAACTACATTTACTCAAATATAATAATAAACATGCATTAATAAAACATTGTATAAATAGGTAGGTATATATACGTTTTCAAGTAATATTTAGGGCACGATTCCAATTTAAGTTCGTATTTAATAGTCATACCCTTATTTTAAATGTTAACAAAAATAAATCGTTTGCCAGTAAAAATCTCTATGGATCTGTTAAAATAATCAACTCAAAATATATTGAATTAAACTCTACTATCGTATTAAAGCTGTATAATAATAATAGCTGGTATGGGTATAACTATATATATTTAATGCTATAGGCAAGCTGCTTATTTTTCTTAAACACTACCGCGTTTAAGTTAATAACCAGGACAAAAATTAATTATACCTAATCAGTTGGGTAATTTAAAATTACTTTTTGATTTCAGTTTACAAAAAGTAATACTAAATTAAATAAGTTAAAAGCTTGTTTAAAACTAAAAAACCACAAATTAGCTGCAGAATATTATTAGTTCATGTATTTTTTAATGTCCATCGCAGTTACTATTTTGAATATAGTACCTATATATAGTGAACTATTTGATATTCAAATCATTTCCGAATAGTTTTAAAAGTAATTGATATTCAAAAATATTATTTTACCAAACTATTCGGTATATTATCATTTCGATATTATATTATTGTCTATCAAACTATTCGATATAGTTTACCGAAATAGTCTATATAGTTCATATTATGTTGTTAATCTCTTAACAACGTTTAAACTGGACGTACGGGGAAAAATCCTTCTCTTTTAGCAGTTTCGTGCCGGAATTTATCGGAGTAAAATTTTTAGAGTGTTTGGAATTTCTGACAATTTATAGTGATTATGACTTACACACACACACGAACGTTCATTTACGTACAACACGCATAGACATAAAAATAAATATATATTATAAAAAATAGCAATATATATATATATATAGTACATGAGTAAAATTAATTAACGCGATATCATAAAAATTAATATATATATAAAATGAAAATGTGTGAAAAAAAATTTTTCAAAAAAGATTATATATAAGTAACGTCACACCGCAATATAACGTGTCATATAATATGTATATATAAATGAATGAATAGTGTTGTATTGTTTTCTAAATTATCTGCTCCGACAGCTAGCTGTCTTAAATATTGTTGATTAGTATAGGTATATATATACAGTGATGACGTATTTATGAGAGGTGATCCGGCTAGTAATATATATCACCCCCCCCCCCCAGAGCATTTTATTTTTAAATTTTAGAATCTGTAGCGAAAAATATACATTGATTCACAATTATATATATTTTAGATTCTAAACGTATTTTCATTATATATTTTATATGTATATGCAGTAGTGCTGGATCTTGAGAATTTGTCGGCCGGGGCAAAAATAATTGTAGCACCCCTATTTTTAAATTTTAATAAGCAAAAATAAAAAAAAAAAAGGTCATTCGTCAATTCCTATTAAAATTAAGAGTGCGATCCCACTTCCAAAAATTCCAAAAACGAGACGAAAAGTTTAAATATTTTCAAATTTTGCGCCCCCTCCCCCTAGATCCGGCACTGTGTATATATGTATACAGCGCTCGAATTGTCGGGGGAGAAGTGCGCAGGGGAGCAACTCCTATATATACGTTTTCATAATATTTTGAGAGCGCACCCTTACTAATTATTTTTTACAGTTTTTAAGCTACACAATTTGTGGGAATACTCGTTATTATTTAAATCCCGAGCGAGTAATAATCCCTTCTTCTTCTATATATTCTTCCGATTCGAGCACTGCATATATAGGTATGTATGATATGTATAGACTTTTTTTTTTTTTTTGCACCCGGAAGGAGTATAAAGTAAGAGTTTTCCGATAAATAGAGGTTCTTGATGGGAAATTTTTTCTAATTGAAACCTAGCTATATACTTTATGGTGTGATTTTTTTGATTTTCCAAGTATATATAGTATTCAATATATAGCGTAACGGAAAACCATACATTTTATAACGGAAATATTTTATAGATATGTAAGAAAAATAAAACGAAAAATTATTATAAACAGAAAATAACAAATATAAGCTAGTCGTGATGGTTATAGGTATACCGACTGGTATAAAGTATTTATATATGGGTAAATGTATTTTGTATGCATATATATGTTACGTTTTTGGCAAGAATAAGAGTTGATGAGTGAGTATAGATGTTTTTGAGTAAAAATCTTTCTGAGAGTAATAATAATATTCATTCTAGTCGATATTTTAAATAGATCATTTTTCCAGTAGTTTTCTCTGCAGTGTAAAGGAAAATTACAAAAATAAAATCATTATAAAAATGAAATATTAAAAGATCAGAAACTAGAGAGTTACACTAAATACTTACTATGATAGGTACTATATATTATGCACATTGACGTTGTAAAAATAAAATAACTGTTTAGCAATTCTTATAAAATTTTGATTTGATTTAATTTGTTGTGCGTTCTATACACTTCTGTGGATAGGAGTCGAATAGAATTTTTTAGATAACCATAATTTGAAAAGAAAATTTGTTGTGGTTGGTATTTTAAAGAGATTATTTTTCAATTTTTTCAATTATTTTTCAAGCGTAAAGGAAAATGACCGAAAATAATTAAAAAATCTTAATACACCAGAAAAGAATACTAAACCGATCTTCGCCCTTTGCTCTGCAGAATCGTTTTATCGAAACAAATTATCTATTATTCCTATCAAATTCAATATATATCTACTATCAATATCCTATCCGACGAGCAAAGTGTTTTGCTTCACACCACTGCTCGCTGACCGGTTTTTTTATAACTAATTAAACTTTTTTTTAACTCTGAAACCGTTACTGTGATCGTAACCAATATATGTTATCAACAGTAAATCTCGTATTAAATTTTTGTGATTGTAAATTTAAATAACCATTGTAATAATAATGTTCACTTTGAAGAAGTGTTGAATGAAATGGTTCGAAAACATCGAAGAATATGGATATTATTTTGTATTGGAATATATTGACAAAATTTGATGAAAAAAATTTGAAAATGAAAAAATATGAACACCAATAAAGTAAAAATACTTATCATATAAATGCATCTCATGTACCTAAATGTAAGATTATATTAGATAAAAATAAATGGGAAGCCGGGGAGATTCCACTGAAGCACCAATTTTTTTTTCTGGTCATATTTTATTTACAATTTAAGAAAATTGTAAATACACCACTGAGTACATATAATAGGTATGTTTAATATTTAATCGACGAAGATAAATCTCCTATAAAACATCGCTTACCTAAAAGGCTATATATAGATCAGAAAATTTTATTCTAAATATTTTAATAATGAAAAAAAAACCGGTAGGTACTTTGAACAATATTTTGAGGCGGATTTTGTTTTCAAGCCAATTAGGATTTTATATTATATTATATAAAACTTTTTTTCGCAACATAACCTGTAAATATTATATTAACCATTTTTAATGAAGTCATATTACAATAATTATGATTTATGAGGATATTCGAATGACAAAAAAACAACAGACGACGACATTTTTCAATTTAATTATATAAGCTTTCATATTTTTGTTATTAATTTGGCAAATCAGCAATAATTGGTGGAGTTTTCTGATGTATTTTTAGCGTGATATCTAATTATATACAATATTCTAACGTGACGTAATATTATTTTAGGGAAAATTAATTCAATTATTATAATAATATTTAGACTTGGGTAGTATTCCGAATATACTTCATTAAGGTACAATCACATTTAAATAAATAATATTTCATTATTTTTCCGTCAGTGTAAATTGTATTTGTGTTTATGTACATAATATTTTATATACCTAGTAAGTTATATTATATTATCTTCTTTTGTTTTCCACTAGATATTTTTGTGGGTCAGTAATATTATTTGACATGTTTATTTAATTAATAATGATTTTTATTGATGAAATAAATAGTTTGAATATATTATTTTATTATAATAAATTAATTAATTACAGTAGTTAGTATAATATGTGATCTCATATAGGTATATAATGATAATTATTAAAAAAAAAAAAAAAATTGTATTAGGTAATTGTAAGTCATTAATTGAGAGTATAATGCATCTTTATTAAATTTTACAAAAAAATATATATTACTCACTTAATACTTAAATGAATCGCACGATAATATTCAACTGTTTAGGTACCTACTATTAAAATTTCGATATAAAATATAATTAATAAGTAGGTATAGGTGTGTATTATCAATTGTATTATCATATTAATTTACATGGGAAAAAATAATTAAATATAATAGTGTTATAATTAGATACTATTTATTTATTTTTTTTTATTGAAATCTAGTAAAAAAAAAAAAGTACTCTAAAAATATTTGGAATACATTTTATAGAGTATTTCAAATACTCGGGGAATACTATAATCATATACAGTATTCGAAATACTTTTAAAAGTGTATTTTACCTAAGTCACAGTGGAGTACACAGAGGGAGGATATGGAGGATAGATCCCTCCTTGACATTTTTTTTTTATTTTTTTGCCTTTATAGTGTTTTTGTAATGAAAATATTTTTTACCAATTATTATTATATTTTCTTTTGATAATAATGACATGTTCTATTTTATATTATTGTATAAGCGCGTTAGTCGGTGAACCGTATAATGATTCGAGGTTGGAAGCGAACTTTGTAAAAAATATATTCATCCCCTCCCCATAGAAAATTCCTGTGTACGCCACTGCCAAGTCATATATATTATGATATTAGTGTAACCCCCGTCCAGTTCATCTGCGCCCTCGGTGACGTCACACGTTTGACCAGATCGGGGATTCAAAAAAATCAATTGAACAATGCGTGATATCTATATACATTACAATATGCGCTCTACAATGTGCAACTTTTGTATTATCGTGGATTATATTATTGGGTAATCAGTATTTCGCCGCAAGTATTTCATAGAGGTAACCTCAAAAAAAAAAAAAAAAAACACTATGTATAAGACAACACATCAGCTGTGCTTCCGAAATTTTAATAACCTCTAAAAATCAAAAAATTGTAATGGTCGCCAAGGGCCCAGACGAACTGTACACGGGTCATATCTACTTATATTATTTCTAATTCGTTTATATAGTATTATAATATGTACTTATAGATATATGTATTTTATATAAATACTCGGATTTTATAGTGGCTATTGTATACCATATCTTACGTGTCTATTTTGGATTCGTGAGTAAGAACATATTTTCGACAGTGAAATCCGCGTATGTGTTGTAATATATATATATAGTAATCCACAATGTAACGAATTATGTGTAAGTGTTCTAAACTATATTTTTACTCGAGCGTATATTTATATATGTGCATATACGATGAGAGTGATTACCGAGAGGCGAGATGATAATGTTATCACTCCAGTCACGTCTGTATAGCTGCTGCAGTGTCGAATTTTGGATTTTTTGGGCTTACGAATATACTTACAAATTACTGACCTGCAAATTTGAAGTGTCAGCCGTTCGACTTTGGGCGGCCGACTTCACCGCGCGGACATTATTAATTGTCGTGTCATAAACGTAGTATTCTTTTTATGTGTCTAATCTATCCTTAATTCTGTCCAATCTTCTTTCCGCCAAAATTGATTCTCCTTTACTCTTATCCCTGATAAATTTCAGGGTCCCTTCCCGCACCACTCGTTGCTCTATGCCTTTCCATACTCCTCGCTCTTCTTCTAATTTCCTTGACAACTCACCTATATCGTCTGTCTTATGCGAACAGCAAACGACCCTTCTTTTTCTTTGTAAACCAGATTTTCTTCGCGGGTCATGCACTCATCCCCCCCCCCCTAAAAAAAAAAGGTCAACATTTTTTTTTTTGTTTTTCATTTTTCTCTCATAATCAAGTAATTAATTGTTCCAAAATTCAAAGTACTAAATTCTGAATATATAAAAATGAAAAACATTAGTAACTCGAGTCTTTCATGTGCCATTGTGCTGCAAAGTTTTGTTTTCACGATGGCCAATTTTGAAAATGCACGTTCGCACGAACTGCAGCTAGTCACAGGAATGGTGGTGAAAAGTATTATTACATTATAAAAATATACAAAAATTTGTTCTATCATTTGTAATTAGGAAATAAATTCAATTATTAATCGTCTTAGAAGTTATAGTTGCTAATTTATCAATGAAATATAAAATAAGGTGCACTTCGCTCGTCGGGTGGAAACACTTATCGGATAGGATACCTATACCTATTATTGGTGGATGTATTGCATTTGAAAGAAACGATAAGTCATTGAATTCGAAAAAATTATTTTTACACTTTTACTTTATTTTCCTACTAAATTAAATATTCGTTGTGAATTTCAAGATTTTAAAGTTATTATTTTGGAAATTACGTAGAAATAAAAAATCTCGATTTGACAAAATTGTATTTTTGCTGTTTTTTCGTCATTTTTGGGTAGTTTTTCCTTAGGTACACATTAAAAAAACGAAACTTATAACAGTAGATATAATTTATATTAGCCATACAGACTACAGACATATAAATGTTGTCATGAATATATTTGTAATATAGCACAGAACATAATATGGTAATTCAGACAAAATTTAAATTTGCAGTTACGCCTAAGCCTACTCGTAATACTTGCACGAAATTACTGCTTTATTTGTACATTATCTTGTTATTTTTGGGGCTCGTCCCGTTTATATGATTAAAATAAAAAATAAAATGAAAAATATAAAACGTTTATTTCTGTCAACGACATTTTTAAAAAGCTGGTCAGTAGATTGTGGAAGCACTTCGCTCGTCGGGTGTCAGTATTGATGGATGCACTTCGCTACTGGGCAGGGTACTTTTGGTGGATGGTGGATGTATTGAATTTGAATGCAATGATAAATCATTGCATTCAATAAAACGATTCTGAGCGTAGCTTCGGTGTAATATACATAAC
>JAIPRL010009056.1:592-18615 GCA_025469235.1 Pemphigus obesinymphae | reverse complement strand
GGTATATTCACATTATTAATTGAGAAAGCAACAAACTCACTTTTGTCAATATTTAGTGTTAATTTTTTATTATTTAATTCTTTAAAAATTGTATTTACACCAATAGACGATTTCTTATAAACATTTTCCCATGAATTACTATAGAAAAAAGAAGGCAAGTATCATCTGCATACGTAACAATTAAACAATCAATGCCTAAGTTACATATGTGGTTAATGTACAAAGTAAATAAAACAGGTCCTAAAACACTACCTTGTGGTACTCCATAATTAATCAACCCTTCCTTGCTACAGACACCGTTTATAGAAACCATTTGTCTTCTGTTATTCAGATAGCTTATAAACCAGCTTAAATTCTCTTTAGTTATTCCAAAATTCGGCAAAATTTTAATAAGCTCATTATGACAAACTGTATCGAAAGCTTTTGCCAAGTCTAAAAATACCGCTGTTACTTTCTTATTATTATCTAGTTCATTATATAAAAATTTTGTTGTTGCATATAAAGCTCCTGTCGTGCTTTTTCCGGGACGAAAGCCATATTGATTTTTGGATAGTAGATCATTATTTTCTAAAAAAGATATAAGTCTTGCTTTAACTATTTTTTCAAAAATTTTTGAGAAGTTGCTTATCATTGATATTGTCTGTAATTATTAACGTTCTCTCTGTTACCTGTTTTATACAATGGTTTAACAATTGCAATTTTAAATTTTTCAGGGAAAATACCTTGTTTTAAGCATAAATTAAATATCTTTATAAGAGGATGTACAATATATAGCTGTGCTATAAGTTTTTAAATTTTTACCGATAATTTATCAAAACCAGCCGCAGTTTTATCTTTAAAATTGTTTATTATATTTAAAACTTCCGATTTTTCAATTTTTATGAGAAAATGCTCATTAAAAGATAGATTAAATACTTTAGTATCATAATTATGAGTGCTATTTTTAAATTTATCAGTATAGCTTTCACCCACGCCAACAAAAAATGTATTGAAAATATTAGCTGTATTAAACGGATCCTCTTGAGAGTTAGGTAATTAGTTTACCATTACTTTCTATATTACTATTGAAAGTCTCATTTCCCCCATTTTTATTAGACCCAGTTAAATTATTAATTAATTGCCATGTAAGTTTTGGGTTAGAAATATTTTCAGAAAATTTAGATTTATAAAAATTTAATTTCGATGTTCTCAAAATTGAAGTAAACTTATTTCAAAACTTGACATAATAAGCTCGTAAATTAATATTATTAGGATGTTTTTTAACATTTTTAAAAATATGATTCTTACGACGTGTTGAAACTAATAGACCATTTGTCATCCATTCCTTAATTATTTTATTATTTGAATTAATTTTTGTTATATAGGTGGATTTTTCAATAGAGTTCAAAATCTTCGCATAAAAAACATCAACTAAATCATTTACATTTGAAATACCATTCATACTAGACTAGTTTTCTTCGTTTAAAATAGTACATAATTGTTTGTAGTTAATTGTTTTTTTAAAAACTGTACCAGAATAGTTGTCTTTACTATACCATGGAACGGTAGTAAATACAAAAAAAAGGTCCTTAATGTGTGTTTGAATTACCCCAGCTTCAAATTTATATAAATTGGATTGTGTGGTTTTTATAAAAATATGGTCCAAACAAGAATGAACAGCATTAGGAGGTAATCTAGTGAATATATTAACGAAAGATTTAAAACCGTGTTCAGCCAACATGTCTAAATAATCATGATTTGTATTCCCTATGATATCAATGTTTATATCACCTGTTATAATACAACATCCACTATCTGTATTTTCTGTATCTAAAATATTTCATAAATGTGCTATAAAATTGTTTGTATTTCCCGCAGGTGATCTATATACACAATAAATATACATAGGCTGATTATCAATACACAGAGAAAGTTTTAAAATATTGCTTTCTTCAGAACCAAGTTCATATAAATTCACTCTTAAAGAAAGAATGAAGTAGGTACTCTAATGACGAACTTAAAACAGCTGACAAATAAAATATGGAGAGAAGAAACAATACCAAAATCATGACAGGTCTCAATACTGTGCCCAATATATATATATATTAAAGTACATGTGATGGACTGCAAAAACTATAGGGGTATATCCCTATTTAACACATCGTATAAAGTTCTCTCGAACATAATTTTAAATAGACTAAAACCGTATGCTAAAGAGATAGTAGAAGAATACCAAGCAGGTTTTACAGCTGGAAAATCCACCACTGACCAAATACATATTATCAAACAAATAACGGAGAAGAGTCATGAATTTGATAAAGATGTGTACCTGCTATTTGTAGACTAAACAAGTCTGCGACTCGATAGTAAGAAGTACGCTATGGAATGTAATGATCCAACTAGGAATACCAGCTAAATTCGTTAGGATGGTGAAAGCATGTAAGCTAAACTCAAGGTGCAAAATGAAGTTCAACTCAGCAATATCAGAGGAGTTTACAGTAAATACAGGGGTGAGACAGGGTGATTCTCTGTCTCCGGTCTAATTTAACATTGCGTTGGAATCGGTGGTTAAAAGAATACTGCAAAGCGAGCCACGAGGTCTGAATACAGGACAAGAAAAACAGATAGCATTGGCCGCATACGCAGATGACATAATTGTAATAGCAGAGACAGAGGATGGTTTAAATAGAACAACCGAAATTTTAAGTGAAGAAGCGAGAAAGATTGGACTCATTATTAATGAAAACAAAACCGAATTCATGATTTGGAGAGAATATTCACAAAACATTATAATAGTAAAAGACATGTCATTTGAAAGAGTTTGGAAATTTAAATACCTAGGAGTAAATATAAACTCGCAGGCAGATAGCCACGAAGAAATACACAGAAGAATCGCAGCTGGCAATAAATGCTATTATTCACTAGTCAAATTATTTAAATCTGAAAAATTATCAGGAAGAACAAAAATAAGACTATATAAGACCCTCGTTAGACCAATTGTACTGTATGCCTGTGGAGCATGGGCGTCTACCAAATCTGATGAAAACAAACTGATGATCTTCGAAAGGAAAATCCTGCGAAGAATATTTGGACCAAAGAGAAATGAAGAAGGTGGCTATGAAATAAGATCAAACAGAGAACTGAATACTTTATTTAATGAGCCCAATATAGCTGCCACACTCAGGAGCCAGAGAATAAGATGGGCCCGGACACGTCTGGAGAGCAGAAGACCAACTGGTACTAATCATCACGAAATGGAAATCGAATAAAAGTCGACCGAGAGGTAGGCCTAGGCAACGATGGGCGGACCGAGTCAAGGTTGATCTCAGGATGTTGGGAATTACAAACGGAGAAAAACTGGCAGAACACAGAGAAGTATGGAGGGAGATAGCGAAAGCGGTAATGGGCCTAAATGGCCTAGAATAAGCTAAAAAAAAAAAAAAAAAAAAAGCGGGTGTATAGCATCGTCTTAAGAGAACGTGATACCCGTATTTATTGTCCCTGCCCAGAGTTTTTAAAATGATCATATCTTTACAAAGCGAAAAATTCGGAAAAAAGGACGACGCTACCTACATGATCTAACCTATAAATTTAGTAATAAGTTAATTTATTATAATATTAGAAATGACAAAATTGTGATACAAATGCTGATCGTAAATTTCGTATATTATCAGTTGGTCAGACAAAGACGACAAATACGGGTATCGCGTCCTCTTAATACTTTAGTTTTTTACTTTATTATGGGAAAAGTATTAAGAATATTGATATTTTGAAAAAACTATCGTATTCAGGACAAAAATACACATGAAGTACATATACAATTCTGTGAATATCGTGATTTTAAACATAATAAATAACAGTTTTAAAATACCGCGGAAATCGGCTTCGTCGGGCCCCCTCATGTTATCAATATTATATCTTTATGCCTTATCAATTTTAAGTTTAATTCAAAGTTTCAAAAAAAGATATATACTCTCGGATTCGCAATGTTTACGTTGTTATTTCTGTGTTACTCAACATGACGTCTGAAAATCAAAATGAAACCCAGTCGAGGTTATACTTTCTCAACGATCAACTACAAAAAATGGTCAAAGAATTACCTAGGTAAATATCAGTTCTCGGAACGAAGAATGAACTAAATTCAAAACGCACAAAATAAACGTGAATTAGGTACCTACCTAGTTCATTTTTTTTTGATTTTGACTGTTTCCAAATATACTATAAGTCATTTTACTAATAAATTTGAACGCTTGTGAACTTAATTCAATTAAATTGTTTTAAATTTGTTCAGGAACTAGGTAGGTACTTAGTCCATATTTCAAATGAACTTTCAAAGGTCTCGTCGATAATAATTGGCCTCATTAATATGTAATACACAGTTCGACTTTCATCAATTGCCCATATTTTGTGTAGGTAATTACTACAATTTTATATTCTAGAAAATATCAACAGCGTATTCCCAATGAATTACTCTGTGAACTAGCAGAATGTCTTTTGGACGAAACTCTGTATTCCATTGTTAAAGAACTAATTGATATACAACATGTGACTGAAAAACAAATGTTCCAAAAGCGGTTGGAAATGATTAATAAACATTCAGGTAAGATTGATAAGTAGGTACTGTGTTCTTTTTATAAAGTCGTAATGTTCGATTAATATTGATAATTTTATTTTCAGTTGGAATACAAAAATTACTAAAATCCGATTTAGTAGAACCGGGTAAAACTGAAACGAGGCTGAAACTTCAATCAGAACATAGAAAAAATTTAAAAGAATTTGATAAAAAGATCATATCCGAATTAGACGAAAAAGTAATAAAAACATTGATTTTTCATTTTTATATTTAGGTACCTAAATGGGTTTTAGATAGATTAGAACTATTCTATTTCTCATAATCCGTAGGTACCTAAGTACTCGTACTTACTATTATACTTTATACCTTCAATAAATTGCTTAACCTGACCTAACCTAATGAGCATTTAGAACCGATCAAACACATATTTGAAAATAAAAAGCAAATCAACAAAACATTTCCACAGTTAAAATATATAGGTAGGTAATTGAAAATATATTTACTCTCGAAAACCCACTTGAAACAATGCACAAATACAGAATAAAAGAAAAGGACATGTATCAATATATTAATAGGAGCCAACAAATTATGACCAACAAACAGGCTATTTAAAGCAATAGAAAATGAAATCTATATGGAATCGGTAGCATCCAAATCAAACAAACCTGAGTAAATACAGTTATAAATATCGAAAATAAAATTATTTTTATTTTTACATATTAGTCTAGAGATAAGGTATAAAACATATACAACTATTTTCTGTTTGAAACATAAAACCCCCTTGGGCTAGCACACGCATACCTAATTAACACAGAACTCGACTCTTTTACAAAACAGCACACAGCACCCAAAATATAATGAACAGAAGTGTGCACCCAAGACCAAGGGAAGAATGAAAATATCAATAATATTGGAATGGAAATAAACAAATTGCCCACAAACTATCAAACAAGTGCTCCATTTTTTCAGCAGAATCCTAAAGGCAATACTCATAATAATCAATGAAGACCACTATCTAAATATGTTATACTCAGTGATTCGCTAAGTAGGTACCTTAAGAGGACGCACACATGTTATTTTCCCTAAAAAAAAACTGTTTTACAAGGAACAATTGTTCTCAAGCTGTAATTATAGTTAAAAGCCCAAATTTGTACACAATTTTTTTTTAAATTTTTGGTTTGCGCTAAAGATTACAACAACATGGTTACTGAAATACATAATATATAATACCTATGCAGTTTATAATAAGTGTATCATTTTTGTAACATTGGTTTATTAATTTATAATATAGTCACAAGTGCTAAAATTTATTTTAATAATTTATGAGAAATTATTTTAAAATTAGAAACGTATAATCAAGTAAATACAGTTCATACATAGATAAGTGTATTTAAAATATTTCATTGTTGATAATTAGGTGCATGTTCTAATTATTGAAGTAGTTGATCCCTCTAACAAATTCTCCAATTGAGTATGTCTATTTAAGAATATCTAAATCCCTTCTAGCAATTATTTATATAATAGAAACCTAATATCAAAACAAATAAACGACAATTCTTTTATGTCGCTCGCCTCATTTTCTCTGTGAAGATTTATGCATATTTACACATAAACCGTTCAATTATAACATAATATAAGTGTCTTTAGGTATGTATGTTGATATAATTAAAATAAATAAAATACAGTAAACAAAATAATATAAAAGACACTAATCAATCCAATCGTGTTGCGGATTGTAATACTTTTTATAATGCCCTCACACTTCTAATCTTTAAATGCTGATAGTTCAATATTCTATATTTTCTTAAAATATTCTGAGTTGGAATATCAAGTCATAAATGAGGCGTGTAGAACCATATCGGCCCAACCCACAAAATATCAAATTGTGTTTTATTTGAAAATATGTCACCGAGTTAAATTTTATTCCAGTGCCAACTGGTCCGACACTCGAAAAAAAAAATTATTCGCTAGATAGCAGCTCATAATTTGTTTTGTCATTGACATTTTAATCACAAATTATATAATAATATGTGTTTTAATAATTAACTTGGGGGGGGGGCAAAAATGGCCCAACCCATACATTATATAATATATATACCCAACATATTCATATTATGTATTATTGAATTTGTTTAAACAAGTAACTATTGAATACATAACATTTTGTAACTTCTATGCAGTGTAACTGAATTTATATTCTTCAAATTTAGCTTTTAGGAAATAACAAAATATGTTCTATGAGATGGCCCAATCCACAAAAGTTATTGTTTACTTAATAAATAATTTCTAAAATAAAAAGTGGCCCAACTCACTAAAACTTAAACAACTTAAAGTTTATAATGATTGAAGAGGCATTATATATATTTAAGTAACTACATTGATTTCATAGGAGTTGGTTTAAAACAAAAAATAAAATAAAAGTCAGAATTTTGATTGTACATGTTGTAAAATTTAATATTTGTAGGTCGGGCTGATATGGTTCTACATGCCTTAAATATAGGTTGCTATTGAAAATATGTATGAAATCTAATAAATTCCAACATTTTATAAAAAATATAGTAATAAAATAACAATATGTATACAAAACCAAAAATCTGAAAAAAGTTAAGTATGCTTTAAATATTTACAGAGAAAATTAGATAAGCATTATATAAAAGATTCATATTAAAAATTTTGATAATTCTATAAATACAATCCACAGGTAATTCAGTATTATATATTATAGGTATCAATTTTTATACAAGAATCGGAATAAAAAAAAAAAATTCTAGCAAAGTTATTACCTTAAATAACATTGATTAACAATACAGGAATTATATTTGTATAGATTGATACTTATTTTAATTTTTTCAAAATTAAAAAATATTCAAATCATGTCTTGAAATATGAAATGGGCTGCATTCCACATGCTGAGCTGATCATTGTGATAAATACAATTTACTTTTTTATATTAATAAAAATTAATAAAGATTATACAATACGTTGACATAAAATAATTAAATGTATTAATTAATTGTTACTTCACGGGTAGTATTAACATGTTAGCACAGGCAGGTCTGAAGCTCATAAAGGGGTGAATGGGTATAATTAAGAAATAAAGGGCTAATTCCTATTCAAAATTAATTTTGTACTTTTCAAATGATGAAAAAATGAACTAAGGAGGGAGCATGATATTAGTCAATATTAAAATTATTTTTTTAATTGACCAAAATACTATTTTGTTAACAGCGAAGAGAACAACAAAATACATTGCACATGGCTGGCGTACCAGGATTTGAAGTGACAGATGACGCTAGTCGTGTTCAAGTGCAGATACGCTTATGTGATTTTATTATAAGGTTAAGTTTGATGGATAAAAAACAGACTGAAGTGTAAGGAAAAACAATGATAAAGAGGATACTAAAATGTAAAACATAAATCTGTATTATTCTAATGAATTATTAATTATATTAATTAATCTCAAATTATGTATTGTAACCATGTGATAATAATAAATTAAAAATAATTAAAAAAAACAAATACACAATAATTATTATAAAAAATCATACTTCAATAACTCGAAAATGTACAAAATTGTCTAATTATTATTAGTTTGTAAAAAAAATGTTTTTATTATTGCTTATGTAAATTACAATTCAATTATGAGTTTTAAAATAAAGACAAAAAATAAATAAAAACAAAAAATGTCATTGTATCAAATTTATTGAGGAACAAAGAATATTTTGTTCATATTAGTTTTTATGTGTACAAATGAGTGAAAACCGATTTAAAATATATGGTTATCAATGAAAATTGATTTACTGTGAACAAAAAATTAAAATACTAAACGAAAAATATTAAATTGGCCATTAAACGTTGAAATGTTAATCTTGTAACAGCAAAAATACAGCCGTATCTGAAGAGGTTGCTTGAACTACCGTTTTTTTGTCCAATCTATTGGCTGCATCAATATCGGTCGGTGTATAATAAATAACATCAGAGTCGTCTTTTTCTTCAAAACCGATACCCCAAGCCATCAATTTATCTGTAAAATTATTTAAACCATGCATTAGTATCACATCATTTATAAAATAGATTTCCAATAAGTTTACTACTAAATTGAATAATTACTATTTTCTGTAACAACAAAACTGTTGTCTGAACCGCATGTGGCTAGTTTAATTTGTGGTAATGAAGATAATACTTTAGGTACTTTTTGGTTCTCTGCTATGTCCATACCTAAACGGCCATCTTTGTAATCGCCCAATACATACACAGCACCTAGTGTCATAATAAATAATGTAGACGCTATTATACTGTATTTATTTGCTAAATACTCTTTACACATATAAATCATTATTTAATAAAGTTTTTTTTTTAAATAATAAATATTATATAGTAATTATTTTAAAATAGGTATATCAACATAATATTATAACAATAATACTGTTTTCATATATTTAGGCTATAAATTTAATTTATTGAAAAACAATGGTATTAACTATTAAGTATTAACTAGTTTATAAATTAACAATAATAATCTAAAAATCATAGTTTTGGAATAAAGATACTATAAAACTGTTATTATATATTTCAAATACATTGAATTGCTACATCTCTCTAGACTTTTTTATACATTGGGTACAACTCATTTAGACGTATTACATTTTTAGTCAAATTTCCCAATACTTATGAAAATTTATTTCCAAATTAATAGAACTTAATTGAATCAAAACTGTGATTAAGTATAGAAAATCTTAAGTCTCAATGAAATTTAAAAGACAAATAATGAATGGATCATATTACATTAAATTGTCCCATTTTTTATTCAACTTCTCTAAAAATATCTTAAAATGAAAATGATTAGAATAAATAAATAAATAAATCATATATAAATACTCCCAAATCTCAAATTATGTTCTTTTTAAGCATTACAAAAGGTAATATCAGGCAGGAAACTATCCATTTTCGTGTCCTGTTCTCTGATTGGTGATATCTAAAAACTGATTTATGATAAGTAATAATCGATAACAAAATAATTTTGTTCTGTACAAGGTGGATTTATAAGTTTATAAACCCACCTTGGTTCTGTGATTACAATAATCAATACAGCGTAATCTATGGTTAAATATTTCAAATTCAAATCACAGAATAATTCTTTTATTCTGTGTTTAGTGCAATAATTCATTGTTTTCTGTATCACAGTACATTTCTGACCTGTATAAAAATTTGATGTATTTTTAATTTATATTTTATTTACTATATAAAAGCAAATGCAAACTTAATTGGTAGGAGATAACATATTAAATTGTTTAATATCTGTAATAATAATTTATTCATATATGGTATTTATACAGCGTCAAAAATGTCCACTATTAATTTTATAGCGTTCTCCATCTATCTACACTTGGGTACTTTTTATGTGAAAATGATCAGTAAAAACTAGTATCAAGTCGGGCAGAACCAGACATTTTTCCTAGGGGAGCAGGATTATGATAATTTTTTTCATTGAGACAAATATTTACTCGTATATTATTGCTTCTTTATTTGGGGTTTTTATAATAATATTTATATTATTCGGGTTGATATTATAGTGTACCTATATCTATTGAAGGCATTAATTAATTAAATCATATAAATCAGATAGGTAAGCAAATAGAGAAAAATGCAAGTTTCAAATAATAATAATAAAAAATTGCATAATAGACATTAAAAACTAAGTTATAGTATTGAAAATCATATACGAGTACACAGGTTTTTTAATATTTTATAATCAATTAGTATCATGTATTAATTATTACGAAACATGATTTTGATACTTGATAATTTAAACATTTTCCATCAACCTGGATACTTTTTTTTTTTATACAATTCAAGCAAAATATAGTAAAATTAACATTTAATATTATAAATAAGTGTAATAAAACATGTACTTTAGACTCTTTTTCCTAGGCTAAAAACTAAATATCTGATTCGATTATGTGGCTACAAATGTATATATTAGGTATATCATAGTTATTATCTAATAAAATAAAATGCAAATTTCATATAAAAGTAGAGTGTATTTATTATCTACATGAGTGCAGGAAAATGACACTGTGATCTTTGACGATGTCAAATTATAATTTATATTGATACACCCGTATAGTGACAACTAATGAAAAGGATAATAATAATAATAAATTAAATAAGTGGAAAACGCTACTAAATTTGAATTTAGGATCTGGTGGTGTTTCATCATTATAAATACTGTTATAATACTTGTAATAATAATAAATAATGTGTAGCTTATCAATGTTATCAATCATATAGCCAATCAGAGGACAGGACATGAAAATAGCCACCTGCATAACAAATCAATTGTTCTATAAATTTTTTTAATTCCTTAAAAATGTTTTCTCTCCGCGAGAAATTTATACTTTTACATAATAGACAAACCTTGTTCATCCAATAAAGTAACATGTTGTGTTCCAGCTGATATTGACTTTATTTTAAGACGACTTAGGGATTCTGATATTTGTGGGAAATACACGCACTTATCATCATTATCAACTCCTAACTGGCCATGAACATTCAGACCAAATGAGTAAATACTTGAATCTGATAGACGTAAAAATGTAGTGTCGTAATTAGCCCAGATATCTTCAACTTTTTTACGTAAATTTAATAGTTGAGGATTTAACAATAGCTCTGAAAATATAAAAATAAATGTTAATAGGTACCAACTTTCATCAAATATATACATATTTAAAATGTTTATTGTACTTACGTTTGCCAACTCTTGACTCTCTGTTAGAATGCCTCTGGCATATTCTTCCTAGCTGACCTTCATCTCCACAACCCATTGTGTAAACCTTGTTTTTAGATAACATGACTAAATGATTAATACCAGATGCAATTTTATTTACATTACTCATGATTAATATAGGCTTCAACTGTTTTTCTCCATTTGGATGGAAACCCATATCACCATTTTTATCCTATACCAATATGATGAATAAATACAAAGTACTTAGGTAGCTACATTAAATTTAAATCTTACTCTGAATGTTCCCCAACTATACACATTTCCATTACTAAGAAGTATTGCGGAATGAGAACCTCCAGCTGATACACAATATATTTCTGAATCTTCTTCGGGTATCTGTACAATTCCAGGTCTAGTTTCACTATCTTCAATTGTAGTGTCTCGACCCAATGCACCTTCATCATTACAGCCCCAAGACATAAGCTTTGACAAGAATTAGATAAATTAGTTTATTAATTAAAATAACACAATAACCAAATAGCTGTCACATTACTTTTCCATCTTCAGTGACACCCAAGACGTGCATACTTCCAGCAGCAATAAGCTTAAATTTTAAATTCTTTAATTCAGTAAGATTTGTAAGTTGTTCACGGTCTGGACCTAAACCAAATAATCCTCCCATCACTATGTCTCGCCCTTTAATCATCACAATGCCTGATGTTTCACTTCGGTTATCAATAGCTACAAACAAAAATATACATTTTTCATTAATTCTTTTAACATCAAATTTCAAACAATTATAGTTCATTTTTTATACCAATTTTATCAGATGTTTTTTCTATCTTCTTCCTCTTCACTTCAGTTGTTTGATTTTCAAGGAATTTTCTTTTCGGTTCTGTTTCATGTAACATACATATTAATGAAATATAATTTTTGTTTTCAATTTATTGTTGATATTTTGTAGTCTATATTATCATTATTTATGACTGAAACATTAAAATACCTGGGGTAGATAAAAAAAAATCATGCCAAGTCATAAATAATAATGTTCAATAATAATTATAAAGGTTCACAACCAACTAAATAAAGCAAAACTTTTTGGAGTCCAATTAAAAATATCAATTTTATTAATATCAATGATATTATATATTAATATCTAATGTATTATTAACAAAATTATTTACTTGATGGTTGTTTTTCATCATTTTTTCTTTTAGATTTTACAGTTGCCTGTTTATCATTGGAATTTTCGACTTCTACAATATTTTTCTGACCCTTTTGTGTGAGTTTTTTATTACCCAATTCTTTACTATAAATAAAAAGTTTTAGAAATATTTAACAAACCAATATACACAAACAATTCATAGTTATACATACCCATTCATTTTTGGTACCACATCAGGTTCAGAAAGTACTTCTATTAATTTATTTATATCTTGCAATTCTCTAAAACATTTTTATTTTTTTTTATACAAAATAAGAAATTCATTACATATGTATATACTCGTAGATACATATACTATACCTAATTAAGAAGGCGCAATAATAAAAACTAAATTAAGTCTAGTTTCTCATCATAGCCGATTTATCTATGGTGCAGAAAATTTTATGAGATAATAGTTGGTATATAAAATTGATATTGAAATTTCCATTAATTGCTGGAGAAGCACATGACAACACAATTCTAAGAAATATTATTTAGACAATTTATTATACTTTCTTTCGAGCTTTCTTTGTATTTGTGTGAGGCGTACATGATCATTAGTGTTAGTAAATTGTATTAAAAGTGTACAGGAAGCCATTACACCATTACATACACCCGCATGACACATATCTATTTATTTTATAACCACAAAAAATATATATTTTTCACTCAAATACACAATTCTAATTACATCAGAATGTTGCAATGGGTAAATTTTAAATTACATTCAAATTGTCCACAAAATGTATGAGGGAATAATCGAAGCACTTTTTAAAAATTATTTTTATTTAATTAGATATTTAACTATGTTTAATATTTTGGAAACTTTAAATGGTTTAAATTTTAATATAAAATATGAAAATTAAAAATGTAGCTCGATCAGATCATTCTCTCAAGTAATGAAAAATGTTTGTTTTTTTAACAAAAAATGGCGGTATGAAGGACCCTTAATCAATTTTTACAGTAAAACATGAAAGTTATTCCAATAATATGGCTCATAAGGTGTCTAAAGAGTAAAAGTACTTTTAATTATTATTATAATTATAAATAACAAGTATACAATGAGACGTAAGAGAATTTTTAATATTTTGATTTCAATAGCGAATATTTAACTACAAATATTTTACTTTTTCATTTGCAATAAATGATCATAAATGATTATAAATTGTTTAAAAGAATCAAAAATTAGGCCTTTTACATTTTACTATATACCTACACTTCCCATCTACAATTTTTAAAATAGGTATTTTTACTGTAAAACCACTTGGTAAGTTGTTGGAATACATTTTACATCTTTTTTGTCTTACTATTGCATCTTCTTAATACCTAGTTAAAAAATAGTATAGTATAGTAGTAAATCAACATGGTTACTTAATAATAATAAATCTATTAAATATGTCATGTTTGATAAACACATACCTACCTAATAACCCAATAATAATTTATAAATCAACTAAAGATAATCTAAGACGATCAGAATATTCATGAGGACACAAAAGCTTATGACATTTGTATGCGCTAAACATATTTTGAACTATAAAGAATGTGATGTAATGTCAAGTCCAAATAACTATAATTTAATATTGTACAAACTAATACATAACAAATTAATATATATACAATAAATATATATATACACCTGTTCAATTATTATTAAACAGAATATAATATATAAATAGATTTATTTATTTATTCATATGGTAAATTTATATATTTATATATAAGAACCAATAAAAATTATATAGTTCTAAATTATAACTACAAGTACCTATGTCTTACAAACCACTCTAATTTTTGATTTTATAATATTTATACAGTTTAAAATACGTTCTCACTTTTTAAATACAACTTTCGTTTTAGATATCGTAAATTCTAAATTTATATAAAATATGATACATGAGAATATTTACTATGAACAAACATGCAAGTGTTTTAGTTGAAATAATTGATTTTTATTTTTTTTTTATTTGAAAATTGATATTTTTAATTACAAATTTTTGATGTTTAAATATATTTATTGAACAAAAACTTTATGCACAGTCTTGGATTAAGTTCTCATAATATTTTATTTAGTGTAATTACCTATTTATTTTTTATGATCAAACTATGAACAGAACGTCACAAGTAGATTTTAAACAAATGTCATGATTACACAACAATAAAATGACACATATATGAGACTATCTTTAGTGTATTTAAAAAAATTGTAATTGTTAAATTTTCTTAAAAATTGACTACACAGAACCCCTTAAAAATGGTTAGTCTTTTAAAACAAATATTTTGTACATAATATAAACATAAATTTTATGAAATATTAACCTTAACATAATAGTTAATATTTTATTATTTTTTTTTTATACTTAACAGAAATTCAAATTTTGTCATGCTTAGAGCTATAATTGCAGGAACGAAAAATGAGAGCTGGCACCCACAACCTATAGTTCATATTAACCGTTTAAGCCATGAGTACTCAACAGTTTAGTAGTGATCCACTTTTGCCAACCATCAGATACAAAATAATATTATATACACAATTCCAGATAATCAATAAAATCAACAAATCACATGACATCCAGCGCTCATTTTTTGTGCCCACGACTACAGGCACTTACTCTGATAGTTTAAAACTAAAATATCACTTTATTTGCGATGAAAACCCACAGAATATCTAGATCATAAATGTATAAAAAAAGTATAAAATATATTGATGGTTTCATAATCACTCTATCATCTAAACAATAGTATGTAGGTATGTGAGAGTGTGTTAGCTGGTTGGAGATTAGTTTCAACGTGTATATACACCCAACCGTGACAGCGTACATATTATGTATGTATTTGAACACAAATTAGTGATAAGCACATGCCTGAGGACATATAAACATTTCTAACGGTCAGGTTAATAATGTGAACCTGACCGTTCTGATCATTATCAATATTACAAAAATTTATTACAATATGGAGTATTAGCACACTTATTTAATAATTTAACTCATTTTGTGGTAGTACTACTGTAGGTATTCATTACTTAATATCTTTGGTGATACTATTACTAGATAATTAATTAGTAATTTATAGTCATAAATTGAGGTACCCACACAAGTTTCATCCGAATGGTATCACCATAATGATTATAAATTATAATCTTTATGGGTGTTGAAGTATTCCTCTTAAGCTATACAGTACCTATCCAAAAAATAATAATTAATAATGTTTAGGACGATTGGTTTGTGTTCTCGACTGACCAACCGTGTAAAAGTTGTATGCATGCGCTCATCACTGGTTAATGGTTGGGTATTTAGCAACGACTACCTATATCTAATGTCAAGTAATTACTTATTATATCGGTTATAAACAGGTATACGAGGTACCTACAATGTATGATAGATACTCACTTGTTTAAAATATCAGTCGTTTCCGTTTCTTCAACAGTCTTAGTTGTAGTTTTCTTGATTACGGTTTTAGTCGTGCCTTTCCTTTTACCAGCCATTTAAACTATATTAACAAAATAAATTGACTAGGTATATTACTTATGTACTTATCTACCTAGTTGAAAAATTAATTAAAAACTAATTTTAAGAACATTACGAATATTTTGCAAACTACATTAGACAGATGAACGACATAGGTGCCCCAGTGCTGTCCCACGCTCCCCACCTAGGAAAGAGGTCGGAAAATAGTGGAAAAAGTCGATGACCATTTATTTTATTTTTTTACATTTTCACCCCCCTAAAAATCTATCTTTGGGACTGCCCTGTAGGTACCTACCAGCTCTTAACCGGCACAGCACACTGTAATGGCCAGAAAACGATCCAACATGCACCCGTTTCACTGCGGAAATGATGTAACGCCGGCATAAGAAGCGCGTTCGTTACGAAAAATCATACCTATAGGTAACTAGGCACAACCCGATATCCGGTGGTAATCGAAGTATAAAACAACAATCTCGAAGATATTCGAACCATACGTCTGATTTTCGCGTCTGAACGTCCGCCGTTGGCCAAATCGGAATATTTACCGGTGACACGCGAGTCGTTCTTAAAAACCACCGTCGTCTACCACCGGCGTGCTGGGAAACGGAATTCTAGAATCCAGTTCAGTCCGGTTCCCCCCGGGGCGGGTGAAGAATTTTGGCGGCAAAACGCCGGTCGCGAATAACCGTCATCGTATGTGACGGGCGGGCACGTCCTGTACACGCGCGACTATTGACGAATGATACATACTCACGCCGTTCGATCCGCCGCTGCAGTGTCAAGAGACGGCAATATTATTACTTCGTTTACGGTCGATCGGGCGACTGGCGCGATGACGACAGGACGTGCGCACGGTTTGCGGATACCGGTTGATACGCGCGTACGGGTCCCGGAGTACGCCGGCAAAACGAAAACGCTGCAAATTTTACGCGCCCGCGGAAAATTAAAAGTCGAGAGAAAACGAAAGGGAAAAACGAGGTGTGCGCGTTATTTTAATTTTTTTTGTATTTTGCGGAGATCAGTGATAGCCGGCCCGTAAGTCGTAAAACTGTTAGAGCGCGCGCGGCTGAAACTGAACGATCGACGGTCGCCGTAGTACGCGAACGCGGCGCAAACGGCTGGCGCACGTCGGTCCGGCGGCCGGTTTTTTTCGGGTGGGGGACGGACGTAACGGAAAACGGTCATCGACGCCATTCCGCCGCGGTCAACAGCTGTTTGGCCCTTATCGGCTCGCGCTATCCGACGTCCGTGTTATCACACGACGTTACGCGCACACGTGTTCGGGGATCCCACGATTAGAGGTGAATACCGAAACCGCGAGCGTACAACGAGGACGATTCGGTGTACGTATTTGACACGACGCGCCGTTGAATCGCTTTGGACGCCAGTGCGAAAATGGCCGATTGCCCGTCCGAACTCCAACATCTGACCAAGATCAGGAAGTTGAACCTTAAGCGCAAGGCGTCGTCCAGCATCATGTCGCCGGGCAAATCGAAAAGGTTCAGGTCGGACGACGATTCCGGCGGTGAACGTCCGCCGCTGACGCCCATGTTTGGATCGCCGGGTGAACAGAAGAAAATTAGACCGGACGATGATTACAGTGAACGATCGTTCGTGTTGCCGCCGTACAAAGAGAAAACTGGGTATGCTCCGAGTGTTTTATCCCTGACTCCTAGCATGGCGTACGGCACCGCCAATGTGTATGACGATTCCGACATGGACGACGATCTGCTGTCCAGCCCCGAAGGAGATACATGTGAAAACGTGAGCACAACCGCGTATATAGTTTTCTAGTCGCCGACTAAAATTTTCTATTTAATAGTTGGCTACTAGACCTTCGTTTCTTGAATAAATACCTACATATTCTACCAATCCACTGAAATAACAGAAAAAAAAAAAACGCCTAAAACAGATTCGAGAATATCTAAATAAATACCTAACTGTTTCTTCTCCTTCGCCTTCTCTCCCAACTATTTGGGGTCGGCCACCCTGGTCCTACACTTCCACTTAACTCTATCTCCCGCATCTTCTTCACTTACTCCCACCTTCCTCATATCACTCGCCATTACA
>JAIPRL010009055.1:0-18619 GCA_025469235.1 Pemphigus obesinymphae | reverse complement strand
AAATCGTATTTTTCGTAATTTTTTGGTAGTTTTTGCTTACGCATTAAAAAACTATTATGAAAATTGAAAAATGACCTCTTAAAAGTACCAACTAGATGCAATTTGCTACCGGAAACCGGGTATGAGTTTAAAGATCGGAGCACTCCTTCTGGTAGAAAAAGTGTTTACAGAAAAAAATAAATAAATAAATAAATAAACATCATTGTAAAACCATAAGCTTCCTCGCTACGCCTAGAATCTAAAATTAATAATAAAAAACTACATCATTGTAAAATCCATAATATAATCCTTGCTATATCTAAAATAAATGATTTTTAAATAGCTTAGAAAACATATTAAGTAAAAATATAGAAATATTTAGTCCACAGGATAATAGAGAATGTTTTTTTTATAGGTTTTTTGGTATCATTTTTCAATAATTCTGTAAATTGTCAAAAATAAAAAATTGCTAAAATGTTGTTTTATACATGCATAATTATTTCCAATACAATAAATTGTGTAAATAAATAAAAACAATTACAGTAAAAAGCCATACTAACATGTAGCTTACACTAAGATGCTATTATTATTAAAGTATCCTTAACTGTATTTTAATTAATATATTTTATTCATATTTTTATTTGGCTTGAAGTTTCCTGAAAATTGAGCATGAGATGTTCTCATAAATATTTAAATATGAAATAAAGTAGTACTACTTATAAATAGTGGCATAATGTATTTTTAAATATTTGAATTGTTGAGAATTTTCAAAATTATATTTTGATGCTATGAATAATTTATGTAGTAATTATTTTTTGACACTAATCACACTATTCATTAAATAGTTGTGTATACCTATATTTACCTATGTTTACAATTGTTTTAATGACTTTTAAATTTAAATTTTAAGGGAATCAATGATTTTCAAAATTTAAGTTAACAGTAAATTCAAATATAAGACAAATTTCTAAATTATCTCGATAATTGTGGGCTTAAATTAAAACAGTTCCATATCATATTTATCACTTTTTCAAGAGCGATTTTTTGGTACCAAAATTACATTTATCTTAGCAACGAGAGTTTAAGTTGTAAATCTTGATTTAATTTAGCTAAAATCAATTTTTTTAGTATATTTAAATAACTGAGAAAAATAAAAATAAAGTTTTAGCCACTTTCGTTCAAAATATAATAATTCTTCAAGTATAATTATTTTATTCTTAGAATAAAAAAGTTCTTCATAAAAAACTGTTTTATTCTTATAAATTAGGTGGTACTAACTTTAAAAAAATATGCCATCAATGACTTTTTTTTTTACAAAATGTTAGTAGGTATCTTAATTAATTAATAGTTGAAAATATAATACTGATTGTATAAGCAAAGTACTAATAAAAATGTGTGGTGGTTACCGACAAAAACATTTTGATAGATATATCTAGGTAACAATATAAAATTGTAGTGTTGTGCAATATACAAAAATATCTATCATTTTTGCATAGATTTTTTCATACAACTCGGAAATTAATAATTTCTGTAAATTTGTTTTTACACTATCATTAATAAAACGTTAAGTAAGATAGATAGCCATAGCCCATATGTATGAGTTAATATCTAGGTTAAAAAAGTCTACCTATCCTTTCATATGAGATATCTATAATATCATAAACAATGTCCGGTTTATCATTTGATTGTTTCCTTTATAAAAAGCCAACTTTCATAATGTCTGGGATCACCGTCTTTGGTGCATTAAAATAATAATATGTGATTTACCTACCTATAGTAATAAATTGGTAGAATAGAAATACTAGGAAAAAAAAAATAATATAAAAATATTAATTGACACACTACACATTACCTGAATTCTGTGTACCTATATTTTATTATATTATACAGTAGCAACTCATGGGTGAAGTATCTGGTGGTGTACAAATAAAAAATACTATGGATTGATAACAAATATATGTATTAACAATCTCTACATTTATAAAACGCAAAGGACTCCTTTTCTCTTACATGGAGATTTTCTGCCATAAGATCGACAGAAATTTTCCATTTTTATTCCCCGGGCGTTTTCCGAGGCTGTTTTAAGTGCGTTATTTCAATATTATTAGAGTACCAATTGAACAAAATTTAGTCTTTTTTTTTTAAACTCATTGGTTGTATCATGTTTCATATTGCCTAACAAAGAAAAAGGTCAATTGTTTTTCAATTTATTCAATTCTATTGCAATAATACTAAAAATATTAAACTGTAGAAATTTACTTCAAAATGAATAGTAAGTACCTATCTGGAATTCATACTTATACGGAATAAATATTTACATACCTGATACCTAATATTATATTGACAATATTTTTATTATTATGAATGCTATATTATAACATATGCCTAGTATATACCTATACTATATAATATTCGTTTTTTTAAACTCATTGGTTGTATCACATTTCATTGTCATGGTTATATATTATTTAACTAAATGACAAAATGTACTATATGACAGTATAGGGACTCTGACTAATATGATTCAATTATTATAATACCTATACATTATACAAATATTGTTTGTCATATATATCTACTTATTTATTGTACTTTCTAATATTGCCAATAATAAGAAAACAATCATTGTAATTTAGAAATAACGATTTTTAATTTATTCAATTGTATATCTATATCTATAAAGAGAGTTAATGATACATTTCTTTCGTACATATACTTTCCAATAATAACATTTTTATACTTTGTAACACATAACACAAAAAAAATACAAATTAAAACCTAAATAAATAATAAATCAATTTAAATACATAATACTATAACAAGCAAAAATAAATGTTTTGTAAAATAGTTGAAATTAACCTATACCTACTTAAAACTTATTATAAAAATTTTACAGATAAAAATGTTTCTAAACTATTCAGTTATGTCATTATTTGATTTAAAATTAATTATTTTACATTTTCTATTTTATATACCTACTCATATATTGAGACGTATTAGTCAACTGAATTAACAAAAATAATATATGACAAAATAATTACAGATGAATATACAATTAGTTATATACTCTCACACTCAAAATTAATTTCGATAATCAATGCTATTACGATTTATTCCATATTCGTTCTATACACTGCACAAAATCTAAAATACATAAATACATAAATATTATAACAAATAATAATCCATCTTATAAACTGTTGATGTTTAAATGCCTTGATTTATCTTTTATTACATTGTTAATAACTATATTTAAATATTCCATTATAACTGATACCTTAGTATCTCTACAGCAAACTAATATTTTTTGATCGTTTATAATCCATAAGATTTGATGACATAAGATTGAAAACAAAAATATTTATTTTATGTAATTGGGTTTTTGAGAATTTTGAAATAGCTATTATGCTATATAAATTTTAGGTGATTTTTTAAAATAATCAATAAAAATTAGTTAAGGTTTCCAGTTAATGAGATTTTTAATGCATAACCCCTATATGGGAGTCAAGTGAGACCCATTTCCAAACAAGAATTAATTCGGTTTATATCTGTAATAGATTGAATTCCATATGGGAACCAATTTGGCTACTTCCCCTTTAATTATTTAAATCAAATCAATTTTAGATACAATTATAAAAAGAAAAATTAATATAACAGTTATTTTGTATTATATTAGGGTATATAAATACGAGGGTGGTTCGGAAAATAAGTTCCGATTGCGGTTTGTGAAGGAGGAGTGGGAGTAGAGGCATGGTCTCGGCGGCGTCGCATAAACATGTTCAGTCTACGTCTTTCAGTATACTGTGAAGATTGGTTGGGTACATCTGCGCGCTCTAGTAATAAAATCAAATAGCTGCTGCGATTGAAACTCCTGCTGGCGCAATTTACAGCCCTGCTTACTGTGAAGTGGGTGTTATTAATCGTTTTCTTTGGGCGAAAAAAATTAAACCTTCAAAGATTCGTCGTGAGTTGTGTTCAGTATATGGAGAGAACATTATGAGTGACAGTGCAGTAAGGAAATGGTACTGGTACTGTTTGTTTTGTGAAAGACGCACAAATGTTCATGATGAGAGAAGTGGCTGATAGTCTGTGGTAAACTATGAACTTGTTGAAAAAATCAACAAAAAAATTAGAGAGAACAAGAGATTCACCATTACACAGCTCTCTGAGTGTTTCCCTCAGATCTCACGAACTTCCCTCTACGAAATTGTGAGTCAAAAACTTGGATACCACAAATTTTGTGCTCGGTGGGTGCCAAAATTCTTGACTAATGCTCACAAAATGAACAGACAAGGAGCAGCGCTAACATTTTTCACTCACTACGTTAAGAAAGGCGATGAAATGTTCAATCACATGGTGACAGGCGATGAAACATGGGTGTCTCACGTTAATACGGAACAAAAAAATCAGTCCAGAGAATGAGGTCACACTTTGTCGCCTCGTAAACCCATCAAATGCCACCAAACTTTTTCAAACAAGAAGTTAAACATTAAAGAAACTAAGCGAGTGATCCAGAACAAAAGACGGAGCATATTGACTGATGATGTTCTTCTCATTCACGGCAATGCACGTATTCACACCGCAGCACGAACTCGTGAACTTTTGGATCAATTTGGTTGGGTTGATTTTGTTCATCCACCCTACAGTCTTGATTTAGCTCCAAGTGATTTTCACCTGTTCCCAAATATGAAGAAATGGATTGGGGCGCAGCGCTTTGTGAATTAGGATGATTTGAAAGATCACGTCAACCAGTAGCTAAATGAACAGGTGGCGGAATTTTATTCAGTGAGAATTAAAAAACTTCCTTATAGGTACGACAATTGCTTAAATGTTAGTGGAAATTATGTAGAAAAATAGTTTAAAGTATGCTCTGTGAGATGTATATAATAAAAAGTCTGTAAATGCATTGAATATTTTTTTATACTAAAACGGTACTTACTTTCCAAACCACCTACGTATAAGTAGGTATAATAGGTACAAAACTGTATATATTAAATAATACATACCTATATGTGATGGTGTACGATTCAAAAAACCGATTAATGGAATTCCATACAAATATACATAATTCACATCATTGTACAACTAAAAAATAAAAATAAATTGAATACAGTACATAGCAAGTTATGGCAACAAAAACATAAGTAATATACCTACTATTTTAGAGTTGTAATAATTTGTATTTTTTATTCAGTAATGAACAAACGAGATTGAATAATACTTCTTAATACCTACATATAAAAAGATGACCGAGAATTTATTCCATAATGATTATCAAATTAGATCTATGTGCCTCCATAGTACATCGTTTCAAGCCAATCATAAGATTATACTAAAATACAATAAAAAGAATATTATATAAATGTATATAAATTGTAATTGTACATATTTGACTTAATATTACTAAATTATTAGAATTAAATATAAGGACAATTTGATGTAATCTAATATGACAGTTTTAAAAGATTAAATTCACCATTTTTAACAAAGAACTACATTCAGTTAATATAATATTTCGATAATCATGTTTTGAATTACATTTAATTGTGGTTTTTATAATAACTGAATACTTTAAACATTTTTAGCATGTAAAACCAAATAAATATTTACAAAAGACAAAATTACCAATAAGGCATATATATTATTGGTAGGTAGTTACATTTTAAGTACAATTTTAACAACATATTTCTATTTTATTTTTGATATTACTTTAGGTACCCATACTTATTATAAAAAATTAAACAATATACAAAATTTTTTTAAAAATAGGTTATTTAAGAAAAAAAAGAAATTCAATATCTTTTAAAAATATAAACTTAGTCAACATTTAATATTAATATTATACAGGTACAATGTTACTTGTCGGTTATCAAGACTACCTTAAAAATTATAAAACTGTTATAAAAACTAGAAATAATTAATAATTCACTCTAGGAGGAAAATGCTCAGACATGCAATTTAAAATTCCTACAAATGCGTTTTCATTCTTTTGACGCCACATGAATTCAACCAAATAACTATCTAAATGTTGACGAGCAGTGCCTTTATGTTTTTTGTTGCGCCATTTAAAGGATCCCCATAACCTTTCGATATTTTGTGTGTGAGCACCAGTTTTAGCTTCGTGACTATACTCACATAGTCGTCTTTTAGGTAAAACACCATGTTCTTGAATTAAATCCCAGATTTGCATTGTAATAATATCACACAACACACGACAATGGTCCAACACTAACTGCATTGGAAAATGGCAAGTAAAAGGTCATATTACCTATCTAAAAAAAAATCCCCACATATATGCTAATAATAATCACCATTCAATACGTCTCGCTAGGTAGTCGCGATAACCGACCATTAGGCCTACGCAATTGATGATACCTATCAATCTAGGTACCTAGATACAACTAATTCTATTTAATACACTGTAATTTATTTATTTAAAATACGATAGGTTCTATATATTATAATAGAAAGTTAGATTATGGACTAAATTAAAATTTTTATAATATTAATTAGGAAATATATTCATAGTAACTTTTGTTTTAATGTTTTATATAATACTTCTATTTTGGTAGGTACCTATGTCAAATGATCAAACAAGAGCCATACACATTTAAACAAAATTATATATTATATACATAAATACATACCAATAATTACCTTCACGCAGTTTCATTATTATCACAATATAGACTGACATTTCATTCTCTGGCACATTCATTACTTCCCTAAAACCAAAAAAAAAATCAATTTTAGTTTAAACTTATAATTTACAGAATCTTTTCATGGCACATAGCTACATTAATAAGAAATGTCGACATTGTTGTTCTTCGCCAGAAAGTACTTATGGTATAAATGACAGAAGTATTTCACAGTTACTCGCGACAGTACATTTTGTGGATGAAAAACTGCAAAAACATTTTTATATTAACACTAAAATACTACTTGGTATATCTACTAATATAATTACTGCAATATGGTAAACACACACAATTTCAGGTATAATATATAACATTCAATTTTAATACCATACAGCAGACGTCTCATGAAAATACCTATTGGGATTTTAATTTCATACCTGTAAACTTGCATACAATGTGAAAATATATACCTATAGTGAAGTATGATAAAATAAAAGTTGATGGGCTTTGACGTTGATATAGGTATGATACCTTTATTATAAATACTACATTATAATATATTGGAATGACGATTAAATACATCTCTTCGAAAATTAGTTCATTGAATATTTAACAAAAAAAAAAACACTCTTTTATCAGATATTAGTATGTTTAGGTTACCTAATTAGAAATTAGTCGTTTTCCGGATTATAATTATTATGTTATATGAACTGAAGCCTCAATAAACATACGAGTATAGGTACGTGTTAAATATAATTATTTACCTGTTTAATTTAGAATGGAAAATATACCTATTATTATTTTGTTATCATATATTATATTGAAAACTGTATTTAACAATTTAACATGTTAGAGTAGATACTTAAAACTTACCTACATTTTGATTCTATGATTTTGAAGACCACGTTTATTTATAGATACGACTGTTCATGTATTATGTAAACTACTTGAAATATGCATATACCTATTTAAATGTCAGATTGATATCAAATTATTAATTACGATTTACGACAATACATACACGTATTTTAAAATGTTAAATCATGGATGGAATCATGTCGATATCATCAGGTTATGGATTTTGTGATAAGCCGTGCGCCATAGACACGGACCACGAAAAGAGTATCCTTTTTATCACTCACTAATATATCCATTTTATCAGTAAACGTGTTATTATCAAAAAGTATTATTTAATATATTGAGTTATTATCAAAATCAAAAATGCCGCCAAGTTAGTTTATTTGAATATACTATAATGCAAATTATAATGTATAATATATAATGTGGTAATTTTGAATCAATTACTCATAAAATTATATTAATTCATTATATTTAATTGTATTTATGCAAGTACATTACGTTTTTGTTGGTTGTAAACTTAAATTGATACAACATATTATATAGGTACCTACCTAAATAGATAAAATTAATTTTACATCCTACATAATCTACACAAATATACAATACTAAATACCAATCGTCTATTAATGTAAAATTTACGTTATAAAATGTATAATTCATGTTGTAGAATGAATTATATAATACAAAAAGATGTAAAAATTAATAATTTTATTTAAAAAAAGTAAATGTAACTATGGTAATACACCTATTACAGACATATACAGAAATTACAAATGTGTATATCTATATCTTATAATCTTACTCACTTACACACAATTGTTAAGCTTTTTTAACATCAAACTATTAGATAGATATGCAGATCGTGTTAAATTAAAAAATCTATAGAAATCTATGATGATATTATAACATTACATACAAGCTGTGTATATTATATTTATTAAGAAATATTCAGTTATTTTCAAATCACACTAATGGTACAATCTAGTTCAGTATTAGGTAAGTTACTTTTAGAAAGTCACTAAGTTACGTAACTAGGTACAAAATTAAAAGGTAATTAGATTATTTTTTCATTACATAAATACAAAAGTAATAGTGTTACATACATTTTTCAACTTAAAAGTAAATAGTTACAATGATGTTACTTTCAACATTTTTGTAAAAATGAAAAAATTATCTTTATTTTTGTATGATAATTTTCAGTTATTATTATGAAACTCAATATCATACCTAAACCTACCTATTATAAAATCATTCAATCGTTAAAATACCTATGAATTTTATTTTTTATTTATTAAAAGGTAACACATTATTTTACAAATTTATTTACAAATAACTAACATAGTTACTCTTACATAACTAAAAAAATAAAATAACAAAGTTACTTAAAAACTATGTTACAGTAATGAGTAACATCTGTTGTTATTACCCAACACTGCAATCTACACAGGCATCTAGAATATACTACATTAATTAACAATATTAATAATGAAATTAGGTTTACAAAATGCTTATGATTTAAAATAAATTAATGCATATTATAATTATATTTCTTTAAAAAACACCATATATTTAATGTCTCTTCTATTTATCCAATAGGTATGTAATATAACAAAATTACACTATGAAGAACTTAAATTGTGACACTTAAGAATAAGAGTACATAAAGCTTGAATACCTATTACCATACTTTGTTATATGATTTTAAAAAATACAATGGGATACCCCTAAAAATATTTCTATCTTCTAATTTAGTAATAAATGTTTATTAATATAAGTATAACTACTATTTATTGGGATTTTTTAGACAAATTTAAATAAATTAAAATATAAAATGAAACATAAAGTTATATAAATTAATAACATATGTATATATATATATATTCAGCAGTCTGTGGAACTTGTAATAGATAAATTGATTGTATGTTTTAATATATAACCTGCAAATCAAAATAAAAACATTTTTATGATACAAGAAATTTACAACTTACAAATTAAAGATAAGTTACCTTTATTTAAAATTCTTTCAGTATACATATATTTTTCAAAAAATATTCTTACGAAAATCCAACAAATATTTCGTGTGTGCATATGTGGTGTTTTTAAAATACACTAAATCTGAATGTTTGACTTAATTTGGAATGATTATTATTTTTTTACAAATTGAGTTCATCTGGTATTAAATGCTTGGCAGCAACACCTAAAATGTTATTTATTTGTAATATAATAACAGAATCAAAAAATATATATTTTATAAATTGTAGTAAATTATTACTTGTTAATAATAATAAACATTTACTATTTTAAATTAAATATAATACTTTTTAATACAATATTGGTATTTTTTATATTATATTCAAAACATCTTCGCTATTATATGATTTAATAAGTCTCAAGTGTGAATAATAAACAAATTTGTATATCTTTCTTATAACATAGTTAGACATAGCCATGTTTTTATACGCCTTTTTAGAGAAAATGATGTAAAAGTTGTAAAAAATCTTTTACAGGTTGAATGCTTATTGGTAAAGCAATAACAATAAGCCTATAAAAGAACATAAAAGTATATTGATCTATAATACTAGACATTTGCTTTAGATAATTCAACATTTAATCAAGATACTTTATTTTAAATGAATATCTTACAATGAACATTATAGCCTTTTAACTATTAGTATCAAGTTGAAATATTCTTCATTAGTTTTTGAAGCAATTTTTTGCTCAACATTAGATATAGAAAATAAATGAAAATTGGCTAAATGTGTATTTTAATTATTTTCCTTTTGATATCTCACAGTTTTTATAATAATAAATAAATAATAACAGAACAATAATATAAAATCAAAATGCTGATACCATAACTTACTAAATTTAGGGGCTCAAGTAAATGTAATTTATTTTATTCCAAATAACTGACTATTTAGCATCGTTAAGATGACTTTGGATAACAGGAAAAATGTATTTTATTGCATTCTCTAATGTTGCCGTTTTTTCTTGTAATATATTACTTGGTAAATTCAAAATAGGTAATATTTCATTTAAAACCAATAGATGAACAACACACATTTTGGTTCCTTAATTTATTAACAATATAATTCCTAAAAGAAATTTATTATTAAATAAATTATATAAATAATATCTAATAGAATTAAAACCAGTAATTATAAAACAAATTATACTTGATGTTTAAGTACACTATCGCTATTATCTGCAAATTTTTCTGTAGTACTTCAATAAGATTGTTTACTGATAGATCATTACAGTTATGTTGTTGGAAAATGTTCATGTATGCAGTGTCTGACTGGTATCAAAAGGCCTAGTACGCAATAATATGATCAATGAGCCTATAGTAAACAAAAAATACCAAAAGTTTTACTAAATATAAAGTATTTAAAAAAAGCTACATTTAAAAACCTTTAGAAACTATAGATTGTGTACTTATGATTTTTACCTTGATCACCGAAACAGTGTGAAAGTTTGTAAAAAACATGAATAATAGTAATATTATAAACAAATTATTGTCTTAGTACATTTTAAAACTCTTTTAAAATTTAATTACAAAATTTAATTTTTGGTTTCAAATTAAATTTAAAATGATCAAATTTGGAATATTATGATTTTTTATGATGAATGAACATAATATGTTAAAAATAAGTTGATTTAAGTATAATAAAAGAAGATTAGTGGATTATATTATATAATAATAATATAAGAGTCATATATAATCAATGGGGGTAATTTGTATTTACCTTAACAGATTTTACAAATTAGCATATATCCTTTACAATTTAATAACTTCTTTGAGCCATCCAATGGATGCTCGCTCTGTCATAAGATTTAGCGACTAGGGGTGTGTCATTTAAGTTATTTAGAAGAAAAAAAATTGTTGAAGTGAATTTGCATTTTGATTTTCGAAATATTTATAAAATAAAGAAAATGTTCATTCACATTTGTTCCTCTTTCAAACACTTAAAATGATATTATATTTGATATTATACATAGGTACCCAATAAACATTTGAAATATATATTAGTGATTCATTCTTACCTTGCTTCATGAAAGTACATGAAGGAAAAAGCCGATCATTGAGGAGATAAATTAATACTGTATATTCATATTTTCAGATATTCATAATTCATAAAAATTTGTTCTTTGTTCTAAGTGATTACAACCAAACCTGACTATTTACTTTCTTTATCTATTGACCACTTTTCTGAACATACTAAATGATTGTAAGAACAATAATGAAGTTGTAATTTTGATTTTGATCTATTTCCATTGAAACCACTTATTTGTAAAATTAATAAAAAAAAATATAGAACTATATTAAATCTATATATCACTTTTAAGTTTATTAAATTATAAAAAGTAAAATAATGTTTTATTTATAATACTATGATTGTTTCATTACATTTAATAATCAATGAATACATACATTAAAAATATAATTTAAGTGGTAGTTTATTTACTTTCAAATATTCTATATAAGTACAAATTAATATTAAAATTGATGAATAATTTAATTAGCTAAAACCTTAAAATAATAATAATTAAACATATACTTATAAATAGTTAAATTTAATCAATTATAAAATAATCAATTTGGATAAAAGTGAAAATTAATAAAAGCTGAAGGTTTTTTATAAACATAAATAATTCGAAATTTTTTCTAATACCTTTCCATGCGCGCCCCTTTGCAATCGTAATTGAATCCAGACATTTTTTCCAGGGGGTAATCTTTTTTTTAATTATTTACTTATAGTACCTTAATATGTGTTATATATTTTAAAAATTAAAAACTCAAAATGCTACAACTTTTGTGTTGAACAATATTTTAGAAAAAGGAATTGTAATTTTCTAGAAAATATTCTCCTTTAAAAAATGTGTCAAAGATGTTAAACTCTAATTTTAATATATACGTTACATGTTTTATAGGATTTTGCTATATTACCTATAAATCTATAAACCTATAGACCTATATATATTACCTATAGACGGAGGTAGTAAATGTAGGTATCATGTTCTTTGCATTATTATAAAAAATATGAGAATATATTCTAGAAAATGGCATATCCTTTATGTAAAATATTATTACATAGAAGTTACACTAACCTTGTATTAAATTTTCAGGACTTTAATCCTAAAATTATCACTTTTATTACAAAATCTATGATATTTTTATCAATATCTATAAAATAACATAAAATTAGTAAAACTAAAAATGTTGGAATGCTAATATAGTATTAAAACATATATGTTGTATAAATTAGGAATTATAAATAAAAAATCATAATTAGTTTTGAAGAACATCAAAACATATATTTTTTTCGTTTTTACATAATTTTTTCATAGGTTTGAAAAAGCTTTTGAGAAAATCAAAAAATAATAATTAAATTAAAGGTTCCAAACTATTTTGAAAATTCCTACTTAAGCAAACAAAATAAATACTAGATCTACTGTTCTAACCCAATAATAAATGTATTCATCAGGAAGCGTTTGAGATTCTAGTAGGGCTTATGCCCCTCTGAGGTATACCTGAATTCGACAATGTTTGCAATTAAAGTAAGTATATGCGGTACCCAAGGTGTATATGGCTACCATAAAGAATGAGAACAATTTTTACTACGTGAAAATTTGTATATATACTTACATAAAGGTGTTGTTGTATCAACTCACAACAGCATATCACCATAAATTTTACAAAGGAGTAGGTACTTTTTGTACCTGAATAATTTCTCCAGAATTGAATTGTTATTGAGATTGGATAGGTAGTTAGGTAGGTACCTAAAAAAATTGAAATTTTAATATCATTATTACCTATAATTAATTTAGTATTATTAAAAGAGCAATCGACTAATGTTGTCATGATTTAAATCACATAATATAACTAAATATTTTAAAATGTTTAAATATTCAAATAATTATTTAAAAAATTTCTTACCTACCTATACTTACAAATAAGACTTCTTTTCAACATTATTTCATCAGCTGTAGAGAGATATTGTATATTTAAAGTAGTTTTTCATTGTTTTTCCACAATTGTAGAAAAAATGGTTAGATACAATTTAAATTATAATTCACAAATTCTATGCAAATACATTAAAAAATTTAAAAATTTCAAGTTACAAGTGAAAACAAATGGCGTATGTTTGGTTACATATTATCACATACCGGGTGCAATATTAACTTCCATTATTATTATAAATAATAAATATAAATACTGTTAATAAGTTAATAGTTAAGTTAAATTTAACTTTTTATATTTGATTTTTGTTAACTTATTTTATTAACTTGACATTTTTTTTTGTTATATAATTCATACATTTTATTTATTTATTTATTTAAAAAGAAACGCCAATCGGCAATTATAGATATACAATTTAAAATAAGATTACATGAATAATTATTTATAATACACAGAAAAAAAAAAAACAGAAAAAATATAAAAAATGAGCTAAAATTAGTATAAATTGAAATAAAATTAAGCCGCAATAAACTATACTAATACAAGCTAATAACTAAAAAAATGTGATTACATATTAAAAATCAAAATTAACATTATTTAAATTACGTAACATTCTGTGTAATGGATAATTATGTCCATGAGATGTAGAGTGGATTGGTACACGGAAGAGAGAATGATTTCTGGAGTAGAAGGATGGGATACGATAATTTATGTTTGTGAGGAGATCAGGTGCATCTATGGTGCCTCTTAGGAGCGAGGTTATAAAGCGTTTGTTAGCATCTTGTCGACGAGATGATAATAGAGATATTTCCCATATACTGCGAATGAAGGAATAATCATGTTTAGTGTGTTCTGTCTTGAGTAAAAAGGAAATGTAAGAAAGAAACCTATTTTGGACACGCTTGAGCCTTAAATCATCCATCTTTAGCCGGGTAAGGATGCCATACTACCACTCCATATTCTAAAATAGAACGTACTATGCAAATTATAAAGTCCAAAGACATATAGCCGAGGTAAACTGATTAGTGTTACGCTTTAGAAATCCCAAGACTTTTAAAGCTTTATTTATAGTAATATTCATGTGATAATCAAAATTCAAAGATGGATTATAATAAATACCAATATCTTTGTAAATGAAAACATGGTCTAGGATGGTGCCATTAAATGAGTAGTTGTGGTGAATAGGTGAGCGAGATCTGGAGAAAGTAATGACGTAGCACTTACTAAGGTTTAGGGAAAGGCCAAGATGAGAGGTCCATTCAGTAAATTTATTAAGCTCAAATTGTAATAAAAAAAAGTCTTCAGGGACCTTAATACGATGAAAAATTGTAATATCATCGGCATAAAGTAAAACCATCGCTTTGGAAACATAATTTGAAATAGAATTGATGAAGAGATTAAACAGCAGGGGGCTTAGGTGGCCGCCTTGAGGTACACCAGATGATACAATGACGGGATCAGAACAAACATTATGAATTTTAACAAATTGTTTCCTGTCAGAGAGATAAGATCTAAGCCATGACAGGAGAGGATGACCTATTCCCAAGGATTCCAACTCATTAATAAGTAAACCATGATCTACTGAATCAAATGCCTTGGAGAAATCAGTAAAAATGACATCTACTTGTTGACCCATCTCAAAACAGTCATTAATGAATGTTGAAAAATAAACACCACTAGTCACAGTAGATTTACTCGGTCTGAACACATGCTGTTGAGGTATAAGGATGTGATTAAGAGGACGCTTGATGCAGTTATAAATGATACATTCAAAAATCTTAGCAAGATGTGGTAAAATGGAAATTGGTCTGTAATTGGATACTAAAGTAGGATCCCCTGATTTTAAGATAGGAGTAACAGAACAAATATTCCATATTGAAGGAAATGTACCTTCGTCCATAGAGAGTCTCATAGAGAGTCTGGAAAGAAGAAAAATTGGAAAGAAGAGATGATTACGGCAGTAATAAAGCAAACGAGCTGAAATACAATCGGGACCATAAGATGTGGAAGAATGTAATGTGGCTAATGCTTCTAGTACATCATTCGGGGTGAAGAAGCAGTTGGAGGGAAGATCGAATGGGAGTATACTAGAAGCAGAAGAGAGTGAACTCAATGGAGGCCGAAAGACAGTCGAAAAGTAATTGGAGAAAAGAGTAGCTGATTCTTTGGAAAAGGATTGTTGGAAAAGGAATCCTTGTAACAAACAGAAATGGGGATGGATGATTTTTCTTTTAATTCACGTACAAATTTCCAAAAATTTCAAGGAGAATGTGTGAGTGAGAGTTCAGTACGATTAATATAAGTGCGATAATCAGAATTAGAAAGATGCTTGCACTTAGATCTAAGTTCGGAGAAAGAATTGTATTTAGAAGTGAAACCGGATCTTTTAAATGTGAGATGAGCCTTTTTTTTATTAAAAATTAGTAAAAAAAAGAGTTTTAGGTCCTTTGATACCTGTTTGCGCTAATAAAAGAGGATTCAATTATTAAAAACGCACTTGACTTAAAAAATGACTTGGTTTTTATTTTAATTATATGCACAGCTAATATTAAAATTTACTTTTCTGTTATCCAGAACGAATGCGTTGCGCAAGACTAGCGCATAATAGGTACACTACGACATTCGAGCGCGTACTACAAGTTCTCGCGCGGTTACACCATGAGCCGATGTCAGGGGGGTGTAACTCCAGAGAACAGTTCTGATACAACGTTTAAGACAAGCGGCATACCAATGTAACAAGAATTCCCAATATTCTTTAAATATGGCTACACTGGTATTTCAACTGTCAATTTGTAATTTGTATACAACAGCAGCAGTCATTTTTCTATCAGCATAACTCGCATTCTATTTTACTGAGTGGTTCATATATTTGTGCATTTTATATTTAATTTGAGTTTTATTTGTCGTATATTTTGAATAGTATATTTATTATTTGTTTTATTCAATAATAAATATGCCTTCCAACCGTTGTGTTGTTATCGGATGTGATTCATTGTATAAGGATAAACATACATTAAGACATCGTTTTCCAAAAGACAAGGAAACTTGTGATATATGGATAAAAAAAAAGCGGAAACAATAATCTATTGAACAAGTCTGTTGAACTTATTTTCAAGTCCTATGTTATGTGTGACAAACATTTTAAGGACAGTTCTAAGAGTCCTGGATTTAAAAAACTCATTGTGAGTTCTATTCCTACTATAAATTTACCAGGTAACTTGCATTTCTTTGTTAAATAATCATTATGTTTAAACAAACGATTTGCTTTAAGCCAGCCATTCTATTCATACAATATATATAATATTTTTAATTCGAGTCTATATCTACCTAATTATTATATCTACTTATAAAAATCATTTACCTAAACTTTATGTGGTAATAATTAATTTTTTATAAAATATAATAATAAGTATAGGTATGCAATATTATTCTTTATAATATTGTTAATAAGTATGTAATTAAAGTATCTAATATTAAATATTTTTATTAATGTACATAATGATTCACATTATTAGAATATGTATTGAAATAGTGTTTTAATATAAAAAAAAAGTATTTGAATATTTTACAAGACAATTTTGTGGTGAACATTAAATGTTTGGTTAAGCTATAATTTTCATTGAGTTTTATTGAATATGCAATTGCATACTCCATTATGTTAAAATTATATAATTATAACAATTATTAATATGTTTTTTAGATATAATTTGTATCGATTGTACACAACAATAGATTTTTTAAAACCAATGTTTTAACATATCTACATCATCCAGTAATGTACCATTAACGAATTCACTATTACAAAATATTCTTTAGTACTTTATAGTAACTTGAGAATATTTATTATAGCCAATTATTATTTACTTTATTTGATTAATTTGAAATTATAAAAATGTGTATTATTATTTCAAATTATCAACTATTTAAAAATTTGTAAGTACCTACCTAATATTTGACATTGATTATTAGATTTATGATGTATATTATATACATATACTAATGCATGTATACATTTTGAAATACATTATGCATGAATTTATTATTAATATTTGTAGTTAATTATTAGCGAGCTGAATATTGGATTTATGATATGTATATTATATACGTATACTAATGCATGCATAAATATTAAAATACATTATGCATGAATTTATTATTAATATTTGTATACTAAGTTAACAATATGTACCTATATACCTAATGTAACATATTTTTATTTTTAGTATCTTGTAACAATGACATTATTACTGAAGAGTTGCCATTTGAGCAGAGTACAAATATGGGTAGTTCGCCATTTGTAGCAAATACTATTTCATCTAAATGGATTAAAACTATAGAAGGATTAAAAATACTGTGTAAAAGACTTCATAATGATGGGTTTAAATATATACATTTAAGAAATTTCAACCAAGATCCAATAGAAAACTTTTTTGGTTCAATTAGAAGCCACGGTGTTCGCAATATCAAACCAACTTGTGCAAATTTCATTTCCTCATTTAAATCATTGCTCATTAATAATTTTACTTCTAGTCATTCGTTTGGATCCAACTGTAAAGATGATGACTGTGATGGAGCTCTTGACAACCTAAAAGAATTTTTATTCGACAAAGTACCTATTAATGAGACCGTTATAGTGGACATTGAACATATTATTATTCAATTAAAGACTCCAGTTGACCAGCCTTAAAATATCGTCAACTCCAATAGTAGAGCATATGTGACTGGCTGGGTAATTAAAAAAATTAAAATGCTTACAAAAAATTGTCACAATTGTATTGAAACTGTTACATCGGAAAAAATATTAAAAGAACATATAATTATACAGGCCCGTACATACGATAACTGTAATTTACAATATCCAAATACTTTATCCATGAATATTTTTAATTTCATTATAGAATTATTTAATCTTAATATTGGTAAATTTATATACAATAATAATATTAAAAAATCTATTCTAGATTCTGGCGTCTATTCTGGTATGTAATATTGTTGTAAGCATACTAAGAATAGCGTCGTGGAAGGCAAGCACCGTAAGCAAGTTTTGTCTGGAATTATTATCTCTACGTCGTCGTTATTATTTATCAAAGAAAAGGTGTACGTTTCTTTAATTAATAAGTAAATTATATTTCCTACACATTCCTGGAGTACTGTGAATTTTCATCTTCGGTGTTCTACG
>JAIPRL010009054.1:0-18622 GCA_025469235.1 Pemphigus obesinymphae | reverse complement strand
TGCACTTAGGATAAACTAGTTCGGCCTAGGACAAACTAGTTTATCCAAACGAACTTAGGATAAACCAGTTTGTCCTAGGATAAACTGGTTTGGCCTAAAAAACAGTTTGGCCTGTAACATATATATAGGTATTAATTTTATGTAAATATTTATTCCTACACTTAATTATTTATACTGTAGAGTTTTGACATTTGTTTTCTCTTTTTCCTTCCCTCCCAAATTTTTATTTTAAAATGGCATAGGTATATAAATGTATGATACTATAATATTTAGTGTGATAAATAAATGTATTGATTTTTTTTCTGGAAGAGTTGAGTAGAAGTTAGTAAATGGCTTTTTTGTAAGCAAAATTCGTTCAAGATGGTACCTTCCGAAATATTTTTTTATAATTCCCAGTAGTTTTTTAGGCGTTAGAAAAACCAATATTTATAACATAACATAATGTAATTTCAAGTTTAATATACCTATCCAATTTCAGTATCCTACCGGACGAGCAAAGTGTTTACTCCATACATACAGCTAGTGTTGAAATTAGATGATAAAATCATCTAGATAAGATTAAGATAATCACACTACATTTTATTTAGATACTGATAAAGATGACTAATCTGAATTATATTTCGATGAAGATAAATCTATTGTTATCTAGATAAATATCGGATAAATTAAATTTTAATTATTTAAAAAATCTATCGGATGGTTTACTGAAAGTGTAACTTTGTAATTTAGTATCATTAATCTCTAGTAGATAGTAGACTGCATGCGTAGATTATTGAGGTCTCTACCATTTAAGGATATTGAATTATTTCGTTAGATAAAAGTTTAGTTGCTATTATTGCGAGTATTCCCATAACTCGTAGAACCTGTATAAATTTAAATATATTTTCAAAATATGAATTTATTTTTTATAAAACTGTATCTGTAATACTATAAATCTGCAAAAACTGTAATGCTTTAAGACCTAAACACATGATATCATTTTAATTATAGGTGACTTTAGCAATTTGTTATGTTATCACTTTTTCATGTGAATAGTGTTCCAAAAGTTTCTAGGTATATGTAAATTATGTGCATAGAAAATATAATACGTGCAAGGCTGCAATTTCGATCAAATAAATGGGGGTTTTGAAGCCCCCGAGCTCGGAACATCATAATGGTAATTGAAGAAAAACACAAATTTAAAATTTTCTTTTTTTTGGTAAAATAAAAATTCAATTATTTGAGCTGATCGACACAAGAAAAACAATTTTTAATTAAAAAATAATTTGCTTTCAAATGTTCAAAATTTTAGTTTTCGAGATACCAAAATAATATTAGTTATCTAGATAAGTACGTCTAGATAATAGGATAAAAGATGAACAGTATATATATATTGCGTATTCATGTATATAGATAAGTTATTCTAAATATTTCCCAACACTGCTTATACTGCGAGCCTTATTTTGAACATTTAATCGGATTTAAAACGATTTTTCGGCAATTTATTCGGTTGCGTGTGCAACGGAGAAAAGAAAAGCCGTTCGATGAGTAATTCGTCAGGAATTTCCGCGTGTTTACATGACGCGCGCGAACCGTTCCGAATCGTTGGCGTTTTCGATGACCCGAATGACACACATTTCACGGGAAAACGCTCCGAAGGGGGTGAATATCCGGAGCGTCCGCCCGTCACGGGTGGCGCAACATTGCGTATATGCTACGATAATCGAAAATTGGTTTATAATAATGAATACCTAATACGTAGGAATTAAGGCATACGCACAATATAATAAATATACATTATTACATAAAAAAAAAAATAAAAAATAAAAAATATTTAAAATATACATCGTTTTCATTCGGGCCGAAGAGCACGTATATTTTAATAATAATAATGTCGGTTACCTATACGTATAGGTGCACTGACAACATGATGTACGTAATAGTGTCGTTGTTAATTATTCGGTATAAAACGTTTAAAGGTATTTTAACGATACGCGTGGGTAGACTACCTATAAATTATTGCATCCGATGTGAAATAAATCGTTTTTTTTTTTTTTTTATTCATTCATTTTACGTATTTCCCGGTAATAATATTTTGAACTGCATCTAGATTGGGGTTTTTTTTTTACTATTGCTAAGACGAAAACAATTTTGATTATATTATCGTAGGTACGCATCGTAGGTCATATCGTAACGCGTAAGTAGTCATACCTATATAAACGAGCGTTTTAAACTATTTTTCTATTCGTCAGTTGACAAATATATCGTTCTATATCGTTTATAATATTCACTTCCGGTATGTATAATCGTCTATCATCACGGAAATATATCGTCTGTCGTGTTATATACACTATTATAGTTTGATTGTCTGAAACCCTGAAGTGTTTATTAAAATTTATTTGTATGCAAGTTTAATTTGTATAACGTATTACGTCTACTTACTAAGTACCTGACTAGTAACTATATACTAGTTACGTCCATAAACCGATAACCCTAGAATCGATGATTTTGAATACCAATGTGGTTACCGTTATTTTTTTTTTTTTCAATCCATTTGTTTATCCATTCATGCACCTATATTTTGATAAACGAGAGTACGGCTGTTAAGTTACAGATCTTCATAAAGTTTATAGGGACATTATTTTCTCTCTCTTCTCCTGGGCGAGACAGGTATAGATTCTCCTATCGCAGCCTAATTGGCCTGTAACAGGGAGCTAGATTTTCAAAGTATTAAATTAAATCGGAGTTAAATTCTAAAATATATTCAATAACAAACTCTTGACCATTGCATCATGTAACAGTGCGGTTTCCTCAAAATCAGAATGTACATGACGTTTATAATTCAAGCCGTAAACTAGTATTTTCAGATAAAACCAAAATATGAAAGTTCGTTTTCAGTGGATATGCCATAATCTATATATGCTGTATATGTAGAATTCAATCTTTTCCCTCCCAATAAATTTCTGGTAGTCAATTTATGAAATAAAGTAGTAAAATAATCAATTTATTATAGGCAATTCCTTAAACACAGCTAGTCTTTCATTTTTCTGTAAATCTTTGTGAATAAGTGTTAATCGAAAATTTAGAAGCTACTATAGGCATTCGGTAAACTTTATATGGTCCATGTCCATGAGTCACATAGACATCGAAGAAAAAAACTGATTCCTTAGGTAAGTTTTTACGAGATTCTGTACTTGGTCACTACCTATTTATTTATTTTTATGATTTAATTACGTTTTATCAAAATTGTTAAGATGTAAAAATTCTGTATGAAGATTCCGTGATTCTATAGGTGGGTCGGTTGGGGGGACACGTCACGCCAGCCCGCCCGTAGAATTTCGTTTATAACTCTTTAACCGAATTCGTACAAAATTCTGAATTTTATCGTACAAATACGTACAAATGGCGGACTAATTATTACGAAATATTTAATTGGAAAATTCGATATAGGCTTAATAGGCTTATGTTTACAATAATATCATTTTTTTTATTAAAATTTGTTTTTTTGGACAGTAATTTTTTTTAAAAATTTCACTGAAGACAACACACATTATCGGTAATAATGTACATAATCACATTCAGGGCTTAAAAACATTATTATTTTTTTCGTTACAACGTTTTTTATCTTGAAACATTATGGATTCTTATCGTTATGATGTTTTCAGGCCCTAATCACAATACAAAATAAAATAAACCTAATATACATATTATAACTAGATATGATTACATAGCAAAATAGCAAATATTAATTTCGTCAAACGAATATTTTCAATTGTTTTTCATATATAATCAGTAGTTTTCCTTTATATACGTGGAAAAACTATTGAGACAATCAAAAAATGATCTAGAGGACCAACTATGGATAAAATTCGAGAATATGCAGAAAATCTATATTGTGCAAGAGTACATACAAAGCATTGAATATATTGGAATTATTATATTATAGGTAGTTCAGACTGCAAACTTCAGTTTTTAGGACTATTTTAGATCTTGATTATTATACGTATATGCGTTAAAAATATTAATACATTATACCAAATGAAAAATTGAAAAAATGAATATTGTATCTATAGCTCATTGATTAATCCTCATTTTCTTCGTCAGTATGATTTTCATTCTCAAATATGTTCAATACAGATTCTGTAAACTATATAATAGTTATTTCTAAATTCTATAAAATTTTAATTTTATCTTAGCTTTTTATACTGGAATATATATATAATATATTATGGAAGTAAATTTTGTGTCATATTATCTGTGATCAAATTTGTATTAAATTATTTCCTAATGTATAAAATAATCCTTTTTAACTTTAAATATATAAAAAAAATATATAATATATATATGCGTACAAAATATGCCAAATAACTTTTTTGTATTCTAAATAGATGATAGGACACGAAACTAATTTGTGTCGTTATACAAATAATTTATGATTAAGAGCAATAAAATAAAAATAATTGTATATAATTTTCCTAAATATTTATAATGACGGAATGACAATTTTTAGAGGGAAAGTGTGAAATTAACCAAAACTATTGGTTTGTTTATTTTAAAATTATGATTACTTTATTATTTTAAACTATAAGTATTCGAGTTCTAACAGTGACGTGCAATGTTTAACGTTTAAACAAAACTGCCGTAAATATAATTCACTAATATTGTTTTTTGGAAAAAAATTTGTTGATATTCTTACCAGTGGTACGTCATAATATTATATTAATGTTTTGATAGATTTAAAAATAAATATCTGTTTTTTTTCCTAAATCCATCAAATATACGTGCAACTTGGAAATCTATATCTCTTTTGAAATTTGGATACACAATAATACTCGACTACCAATGGTCACGAAAACGTTGTCGTGTTATCGACGCACATGACATTATTTATGTACATATTCGTGTAATTATTGAAAACTCAAAGTATAAATATGTTATATGAGACAATTTAACTTGGACATTTCGTTAAAAATATTATTATCGTTTAAATTAGTAAAATATATTGTATGCCCCTTGACCGAACCCCAATGCCAGTGACCTAACCAGAGGTGACCGACCTATTACCGAGCCGGTTGTTGTTGTTTATTAAAAATCGCCGCGATGTTATTACTTATATATAAAATAGTATTTACAATTAATACACGTACTTGTATTCGTATTTTAATGGTTTTTTTTAAAACATATTTATTGTATTCCAAATAATTTAGAACAATGTTTGTCTGGCCAGTTTAACTTTACACTCCACTTCACTGTCCACTTGTCTATAATACCACAATATTATTATACCGTGCAGTCGTTACCGTGGTTGTGGTTATGTATATTATACTATGTAGGTATAGCGTCACGGACTAGCACAGACCGCGACACCCAGACGGACGTTGGCGTAGGTCTTTGCTCTCAAGGTTACCGCGACTGCGGTTAGTCACGTGGAAGGCACGTGGATACTCTGGTTTAGTGCGCTACCTCCGAGATTCCTCGATGGAAATCGTGCGAATTATATTTTTTTAACACTTTTTCTTATAAATCATTGGACATATTATTGTTATATAATAATAACACGAAGATCTTTCGTTTTTTCCTATCACCAAAGGCATTATTTTTAAGTGAATTCCTATTTTTCATTTTCATTATCAACGCTTTTTCGACTTTAAATTATACATTTACATCGATTTCCTTTCACTGGGCGTCAATTTAATGCTCGTGCAGTGTACTAATGACATCTGTTTTCGAATTATGTATATTATGTCCAATGTCGCAACTAGCTCTAAAATCTTAAGCGACTTTACCAGTAATTTTGTCTAAAAATAGCTGGTAGGGGTTTTTCTTCTTCTATACTCGATATAAAACAATAACCAAAAAAAATCAATCATAGAACAGCAATTTTGAAACTCATTTATTTTAATATCAATTATAAAAAGAAAATTTATATTTTTTGGGGGCTAGGAATTATTTTTGGGGGGCCAAGCCACCATAGCTCCCCTAAGTTACGTTTATGATTATGTCAATCAACAAGCAATATCATCGTATACAATAAAAATTTATATAATGCAAAATTAAAGTGCTCGTATACCGTTTAAGAATGGACGTTATTCCTGGATTAATAAAAATAATTGTCAATTCTTCGTCTTCGTCCTGCAATAACTAATGCATATATGTTACTTGAAGAAATCGGTTTTTGTACAGTGAGTTATTTGTTGATTTTTGGATAATACACGACGATATATCGTCAAATAAAATAAGGAAGATGGTGTATTCCGTTATTTTATTTACTTAAATTTCAATGACTAATTTGTGTAAATACAGCTAGTATATACCTACGTGAAGGTTCAAGGTCTCACGATTAGGATCATAGCTAAAAAAATTGTACATGAGTCCTATAACCATTAATAAAATTATATTTAGAAAAAAAACGGGGTTGGGTTTAGGTTGGGTTCTGTCACCATGAAACCCTGGAACATCTTGCTTATCACATTACCGTCGTGGTTGTGAATCAAAAAAACAAAAAAAAAAAAAAATAACTCATGATTCGAAAATTTGATCGTAATTGTTGTTGCATGCGTATAGTGTATCAGGCAACTGGTTCAGGCAGGTATCTTAATGATACGTTCCGTTACGCTTTTGGTTTTTAAATTTTATTTATTATGACGTTTTTCGACGTCACATAAATGATTTGAGGAAACGGGAAAACCCGTTATTTGTCTATTATGTTATTTTTCTATAATACTAGATACCTGCAACATGCAATTGACCTAGATTCACACAACCTTGAATTCTCATAAAGATAATTTTCCGAGAATTTTCGTGCTCCTAGTTGAATCATTATGAAAAAAAAAAAAAAAAACAATGAACATCATCAAATACTTAAAAAACGGATTCACTAACTATTTATTAAGAAACGATTATCATATATTTTGTGAGTAGGTATATCGCTGAAGAGTGAAAATATATGACTCAACTATAAAATATAATAATACTATTACGATGAAATCTAAAAGTGTAGTTAACTGGATTTTTACGATACGCTTTTTGGAATTTATCGTTTTAATATTGTAGGCATTACAAATTTTGAACTGTAAATTTTATAGGTAGGCGGGATACGTTAAGGTTTAATAGATATTTGCATGATCGATATCGAGTATCTATTGATAAATTACGTCTTTCAACGTGTCATAATATATTATAATGTATGTTCCAGAATATTAATACCATTGATCACGAACTAAAATATCGTAGACATTTATACAACCACATTATCATATTAATTTCTTAGTTTTTATTGTATATTTGTACAGTGTATATATTAATTTTATGTAAATATTTATTCCTAAACTTATAATTATTTATAGGTACTTTAGAGTTTAGACTTAATTGTTTTCTCTTTTGCCTACCATCCCAAATGTTTATTTTAAAATGGCACAAGTATATAAATGTATGATACTATAGTGTTTAGTGTAATAAATAATATTGTATTTAATATTAATATAGGTATATAAATTATACAAAATAGTCTTTTATATTATAAAATTTGGTATATATTTTATAATAATAATAATGTAATTACTACAAAATGTCTGTTTTAAAACATTTTATTTATTAAACACGATCATTTAAATTAGGGCTTTACATTAATATTGTAGGTAATATAGGTAATTGGTTAACAAATAATATACTATTGCATTGGGTAGTTAATAGTTAAAAAGTTAACTTAACTTTTTAAATTAATTTTAGATTTTATGTGAAACGAGGAATATACTACTTTTATAATGAAATTTAATATTTTCAATATACATATTATTGTAGTAGGAGCTGAGTAGGAGTAATGAGTAAAGTACTTTTTTTTTACTAATGTAAATACTAGGCCGTAAAATATTCTGATTTTCGTACTACACATTTAATCATTTTTTTTTTATCATAAAAATCATAATGTGTAGAAATATAGAATTTCCTAATTTGATTAACACACTTGTTAATTTCTCACTACAATTTGAACTTTTAGTACTACACACAATTTTAGGGGCTGGTAAATACAAAGTCTTAAAGTGGGTTCTAATTGATACTTTGTAAATGGAATTTTTAGATTTTTAAGTAGATTTTTTATAAAAGTAAAGGGTAAATACCCTTTTTTAGCAAACATTTTTTTATAAATGCAGGGAAAATAATAAATAAAGTTACCAAAGTTCGTTCAGAATTATCTTTCGAATACAATGATTTATCTTTGCTTTCAAATTTTAAATAAAAATAATACACTATTATATGTCCGAGAGTGGTCCCGGCACTAAAAAAATATTTGTGGAGGGTCGTCGGAGTAATTTTGCTGACTTATTTTCCCCAAAAAATTAATGAGTAAAATAAAATAAGTCATGAACTTCTTTTTTTTTTACCAATTTACCCTGGACCTACCGACTAATTGCCGACTGACTTTAGTTTTACTAGCTTCCACCATTGTCCATTTGTATACGGACGAATTTTTGTCTATTAACATTTTTGTTACTTAGTGTAGAATATATGTTTCATACTTTCTCATATACCTAATATTACCTATAATATAATGGTATATTATGTATAATTATTTTATCTCTTGTATACGCGGAGTTATCATATTTTTAGTTTTTACACTGATACAATAAGATTGGAAACCACAATACCTGAATACCCCATAATAATATTATCCATTGCGTACAGCGTAACAATGTTGTTCATTTTTTTTGGGACGATAATAATTCGACGTTTATGTTAAATGAATTACGTTACCTGTTGTGTACCCAACGAATATATTTTATTGTGAAATACGAATAACAAATCTTTTAGGGTAAACTCGTTTAAATTGGATTCGCGATTGAATACGGCGAGGGTCCCATTAGCATCTGCTGCTGCAAGATTGTTTAGAGCCTTACGGCATGAACATATCGGATTATTATAACCAGATCAAGACACCTGTGTCGGAGTCACCTGTTCGCAGATGGACGTGAATCGATTTGCTCCTTTTGACCTTTATAGGTACAATATTAGGCGAATGGATTTTATTTTTGTTTCCGCAGTGATGAGATTATTGCATACATCACGGATACGAGTTAATTTAATCGATATAAACGACGACGACAACGTTTTTCGACAACGTTCTGCTGGACATATTCCAGACTAAATTGCGTCACGATGTAATGAGATTTACACAGTGTTGAAAATCGATGATAATTATTATTCAAATCGTAAAAATAAATACAAAACGAAAATGTTCTAATCGATTGACTGCGAGTTCGGATGGCCGTGCGTATAGAGTGGAGAAAAATACGCTGCAGTATTCCGATCGTCGTTCTCGAACAGAGTTCATTTTATTTTATTTTATTTATATATATATATATATTTTTTTTTTTTTTTTTTACAAATATAATACTGTACCTGTCACAGTGCAGAAGACGAATGACGTATAGACCTATACGAAAGTTATTGTGTCGGAGGTACAGGGAGAAAAAAAAAAAATTTCAATAAACGAACGTTTATTAATAATAACATGGCTGTTTTCCTGCTTTGCCTACCCGTCTCGGAGAGATCACACACACAATAAAAAAAAAAAAAAAAAAAAACATACATTGATGAATGGTCGCCGAGCCGCCGTTTAAATACACGTAATATATTAATACCGATCGTGTGATAACGTCTTAATGACGTATCGGATACCGGCGCGGTGGCGGGACGCGCGTATGACTCCGCAAGTCGCTCAAGAAAGCATAATATTATACGTCGTATAAGCCTAATATTCTTGTAAACAACTATTCTACACGGTTTTTTCGTTATCTGAAGATCAAAAACCTCATTTGCCAGTCTATCGCGATACTTTTATATATATATATATATATAAGTATATACATTATACATATACATACGTACGTACTGTTACTTAGTACATATATATATATTATATTCTATATATAGAGAGAGATAGTCTAGTTGTATATCTTTGTGGGATCTCTGATACCTATACGCGTTGCCAGACAGATACGAACGACCGAGAAAAACAAATCGGGAAAAAACTAGATAGGTATATATACCATACACTTGTCGTGAATTGCGATTAAAATAATATTATCTCGTGTCTCTTTTATGCGTATATACCATTAACACGATGCGATTTTTATGTTTTTTGTATTGTTATTAATTTTTTTTTTTTTTTTACATAACGACTTCCGTTTATGGGAAAATTCGAAATTGTTTTTACGGAACGTCATTATGCGGTTAATGAATTGTTTCACTTTGGGACGTGCTATATATATTATAACGAAACGTGTATAGGTACGATGATTTAATCGGCTCGAAGAAACCTATACATGTTGTTGTGCCTGCGTATTATATAATGACCAGACAAACGAGGTACAGGTACATTTATAGGAGACAAGATCGGGTCGACAATCATTTGGGTCGAAGGTTCGAAGGTTAGGTAAAATCATTTTTGTACCACAATGTGGCACATATTATTATGTTAATTCAGTAATATAACGACAATTTACTTGAAATGATTTTTAAGGGGTTCTGTGTAGGCAACTTTTATGAAATTTCAAGAAAAATTAAAATCTATTTATTTATAAATATTTCAATATAAAAAATATAATAAAAATAGTTCTGTGCTAATACCATTTTTTTATTGTTGTATATTCACGATATATTTTGAAAAATATGTCTACTTAGATTGCAAATAAATGATTCCTGATTGATTTTAGAGCCGTAAAACCTATTATTAAAATTTAAAAAAACAATATTTTTGAGTAACTTGAGTTTTTTTTTTTATTATTCCAATTACGACGTGAAATATAGGTATTTCTTACAAGTGAACAACCTTTTTTTTAGCATATTACACAATTGTAACTCTTTTGGAAATGGGTTGTTCGAAAAAAAAGCTCCGAGATGTACTCAAAAATGTTTCATTAATTTTTATAATAGATCATTTAGCTGTAAATTTACTCTGATCAAAATTATTTGTAATCTTAGCGAGCGTATTTTATGGTACTTAAAATCACCTGTATAGCGTCTTCTTAATATTATAGTCTGTAATTTTTATTTATATATTTGAATACATATGCCATATTGACAACAAAAGCCAAAAATCTGAAGGAAAGTTTTTAAAATTGTTTTCATAACTATGGGACAGTTTAAAATGTAGACTTATGACTATACTTTCGACTATATTATGATGACCCACAACCGTATATAGCTTCAGTTATTCACGATTGGTCCAAACTTTTGAAATTTAGATAATGTTTTGATTGAATATTAATAAGACAAGGAATGGATTTTTTTAAAGAACATTTTCAATAGGAAATCATCTTTACTGGCAAGACAATTTCTAAAACACTATTTTCAATCATTTGTGCAAACTTTGAGCTAATGATCTATAGCATCTCTAGCATTTCTTTGGAAAATTAACGTTTGCACTTTTATGAGAAACTTTTTAAAAGTCTAATCAAACGTTTTTCGGGTCTTTCAAACTCGACTGTCATCGATAACAGAATGATAACATATTTGAAAGAAATGCTACCAACCAATCCGAAAAATCAACAGTGGCGACACCCTATAGCCGCGAAATTCTTGTAAACGTACTGTTTGTCGAATGTATATTTACAGAAACTGCGAATAATAGTTCGTATCGTATTTAAATGATGATAATCGTAAATCGTTATACTACATTTCCGCGCACAAAAGCCTGCTGCCAGCGTATTGGATGTTTGTGGACTCGAGATTTATCATTCGCATGGTACCTAAAGGCTCAAGTCCGTAAACAAATTTACTATGATACCGGAAAAAGTCTATTATATTATAACGCACAAGCGCATTCATATTATAAATGCCCGTACACATACGTAAAATATTGTACCTACTTCAGCCGTGTTTGCCGAGTGAAAAATTACTTTCCCGCCGTACGTTATTATTATATTGTGTGGGGTCCAGAAGTGGATAGAGTGTGTAGTTTTCACAAAACGCGTACGGTCGATTTTTAATAATATTCCTCTATCGAAACCCTCGATCTGCCGTTCGGTCGTATATAAATATAATATTATGTACAATTGACGGCGGATAAACTTGTTTGCAGTTTCGCTATTGTGCGTTCGACATATTATAATATCCCTGCGGCAGCCGTGTATTCGGTTAGTAAACGCTGGTTTGTCAGTCATTTATCATCGACGACGAGCACTATATATAGTGATGAAATGTCCTCTGCGTGGATTTTTTCCTAGCTCGTCGCCAGCGATTTTTATAACTGCGACCAGACATTTTATATACGCAACAACAACAACAACAACAATAATATGAAAAATCTATTTATTTAGTCGGTTTTTATTTTTTATTTTTATTTTTTTTTTTTGTTATAAATAACGAGTTTATTGTTGCATCAAACCACCGGGACGTTCAGAGAGAGAGAGAGAGAGAGAGATCCGTATTATGCGCACACAGGACCCTCAGAACTATATGTGTTGTCGACGGGGCGTCTATCCCAGGTTTCATATATATACATATATATCTCGGCGATTGCTAATTAATTAAGGATTATATCCGTTTGGAGGGGGTCTCCAGGTGACAACAAAAGGTTCGACGACGATGATAATAATAATAATAATAATAATGATAATGATAATAATAATACGAAACACAAAACAGCCCGTTATCGTCGCGGCCGCACGGCAGTCATCGTTTTGTCATAATCTGGTTATCGAACCCCGCGATAACGACGGGCGAAGACGAAGGACAGAGTTTCCGATGGTTATCTCTCCAATAACAATAATTATTATAATACAATGTGAAGAATTATTGTATTTAAGAATAATGCCTAGGTTTAAGTCCACAGTGCTGTTATATTGCTCGTGTCGTATAATACAGTCGTATGATGGGTGTCCTACGGCGACAGGTGCGAGATCGATCGTCATAATATGCCGTCCGAGTGAGGTCAAACACATCCGGAAGAGTCGATATTTCAAACGGTACAGCGTATGTATACATTAATGGCGAGTTCATTCCACATTTTGCATTCATGTTCTGGTAATAACGATTTTTCGTATATATTGTCCTCGACTTCGATAAAGCACTGCGGAATCGGAAAAATAACGGTAGAAGGACTCTCTGGCGCGTTGAGTATAGGAAATAAGGAGAATTCAAAAAAAAAAAAATAATAATAATAATAATAATAAAAATACACACCTCTCTCTCGATCCCAGATTTTCGAAATTAATTTGTTCTTATTTTAACGGTACTTATAATATTTACTCATTTAAACTCCCTATCAGAGTAGTATTTAGAGAATATGAAAAAAAAAAAAAACGGAGAATTTTATAATCGGTTCATTCTCATTTCGCGCCGACAACGAAAACACGAGTATCGTACTATACCTATTGTACCATTATATTATATGTATTATACTGACTATTATACTCGGGGTAAAAAAACAGTCCACTAGGTAAAATAAAATTTTGCCACTCCTAAAATAAAAAAGCCATAAACTTTTTCTAGAATTTGCGTACACCCTTTCGTTATAAATATCCTCCAAAAACAACCTTCTTGAACTTTTTTAAAAACCTAAATAAGCACAAAAAAAAAGTCCTCGATTTATTTTCGTAGACGAATTTATATACTCTTACACAATACTTCTTTAAAAACTTATAAGCAAAAAAAAGGGTTCAACTGTTCGACCTACTTCTCTAAATGAGCTAAAAATACCGCACCTATAAAAGTGCTGCTCTAGGCTACTATCTAGTTCGCTTATACCTTAAACCGACCCTGATTATACCTATTATAATATGCTCAATTATGCGGTGCATTTAAACACAGTTTATATTGTTAATTATGAATAAATATTTTTTAATTTACAATTATGTTATTTTTGTCTGGAAATAACTTTTTGACAGGAAGACTTGATCCAATCGTTACGTGCGCATTCATTTTCTGGTATAAATTTTGAAAAGAATGGTTCTTTTAAGATGTCATTATTATTATTTTTTTTTAATTTTTCCATTAACATTAACTACCAAAAATACTAAAAAATTAAGTAAAATACGATTTCGTCAAAATCGATTATAGTTGTTTTACGTAATTCAGATAATAATTCTAGTTTTTAAATTTACAACAAATATATACGAGTAATATTTATCTTACTTTATTTAGACCTTTATTATGTCCGGCTAATCATATTCAATTTTTTTGAATGAAAATACGGCACTTAAACCTAGTATATATATATATATAATAAGGCGTTGATTGTATTGTATACCATATGCAGTATTTACTGAATGTAGTCGGCGAACTCCCAATTCGGCAACTAGGAATAATTTGGTGTCCGTGAAGTGAAATGTCGGCGAACTGAGAAGACATCATTTAATTAATAAATATTTAAATAATTTAAATATTTTAACTAATATTCCCACCAAAATTCAATTACGACTTCATAATATGAGCTAGTAATAATTGAACAAAGGGAAATAGATTATTCGACAATTTAAATACATTTATAATATGTTTTTGGACTGATGATAAAAAATCCTTATCGAGAGTTATTAAAAGAGGTAAATTAAATTACACCCTAAAGTATTTACTTGGAAAATGTCTTAAGCTATCTATATAATATTATATTAATTATTCATTTTTTAATTGATTATGTATTTTAATATAGTTATCAGTGTTATCACTTATTAATTACATACCTAATCAAGTTTCTATTGAATCTACATGTCAACGCCGCATCTAATTATAGTACACGTTATTGTATTATTTAAAAAAAATACGAAAAAAAAAATGATATGAAGTAATAATAATAATAATAATAAATTATCGTTTACTTAAGAATAGGTTTATCGATAACAGCACATTAAAAACTTCAATTTTCAAATGATCATAATTTCACGTTAAAATACTAGTTCCTGGTACGCCTTGAGATTTTCGCGAAAAACGTGAAACCTTTTATCGATTAAAAGAATATTCTGAAAAGTAAATAATATATTTAAAGGACATCTATAACAAGGTAAAAGCTCCAAAAGGTCGTTCTTCAAGTGACAGCCTGAAACACTAAAGAAAATCGTGCGTACACTCACTATTGAACCTTGCTTGAATTGTACTAATTAAAATCGATACAGGATAGACGTGATAAAGAAAAGAGTTATCGGCATTTAATGATTAAAAATATAGACGTATAACACAAGGATTTATTTGTAACTCCTATATAGGTTCAAGGCTACATATGCAATATACGCATAATATGCACTTCAAAGAATAAAAATATGATTTTAAGTTAATTCACCGACAAACGATTATATAATATTATAGTGAATTCAATTGTATGTTTAATATTTATAGTACGTATATTCATGAGGGAAACGTACGTTATATATTTTATAAATTCTAAAAATCCAATTATTGATTGTTTTAATCTACGAGACCAAAAGCATTATTCATGGTTTTAAATAATATAGTACCTATAGGAAATGGAATTAATTGTGTTAATGTGGACACACGCATTATATTTATATAATATATTCAGATATAGGTTAAGGTAGGTATAAATTAAATTAAATAATACAATAAAATCAGGAAGTCGTGTAACTTTTAACAATATGTTTCATTGAAATGTAAGTTTTGTGTTCATTTAAAGTGTGCGCATATAGTTAATCGGTATTGTATATATTACGGTACAAAAATATATAGTGCAGTCTAAACAACAACTTTCACTCAAAATTCAATTTCTGTTCAAATTTCAAAGTTGTACATAAAATTATTACTTCATATATGCAGATATTTTCTGTTGTATACATAACAATGACCAGACTATATATAGAAATTAATAAGAAATTGGATCGACCTATCGCAGAAGAATAGTATACTGTAATGAATTATGTTCAACGCGTGTACAATATTGTACACGTTGAAACTTCTTTACCTTTTATTATTTTTTATTTTTTTATATAGCACAGGCGTAACCGAACTCTTTAGGTTGACTTGAAAAGGGTCCGTGTTATATAATATATAGTTTGAGAGGGTCGTTAAATTAAAACTGGAGGATACATACGTATATATACCTAGTTGTAATGTTTATATTTTTTTTAGCGTCTCTTAAGCGGTAAAAATAACGCTGTTTACTTGTTTTCAAAAGAGTACACTTGTATTCGGGGTCGAACGCAAGAAATAATTTCGGGGGGTGTTTTTTTGAAAAATATAAAATTTTCTATTTGTATAAATGAATCGTATAGAGGTAGTAAACATTATTGCGTATTCAATGGATACATTTTATATATAGATTTGATAAATTTTATAAATAGTTTTATGAGTTACTAATGAAAGTCAAAATAATTTTTTAAATTAAAAATGTTGATACCTAATATTACTACCTATATACGTATGTCGGTTACTCGGTATATTATGTATGTTTGAATATTATATTGAAGTACTAACATAAATTCATGTAGATTCTTATTGTAAATTGTAATGTATTATTATATAGGTAATAGGTATTCGTGTTATTATTATGTTGAATTAAGCAACAGAATCAATTTAAATTGATAATATATGTATAATATTAGTATATATTATATGTAAGTAGTAGAAATTTGGTTATAATTAAAGTTAACTTTGGGTACATGTTATATGAACATTTTTTTTATTTAAAAAGTATTTTTGACTTTTTAGTAATATTAAAACCAGTTTTTGCTACTCCTTATTTCCTTAATTTCACAATATTAGGTAATTCCTACATGAAAAATTTAATTAAACAATTTAAATATATAGTAAAATCTAGATAATAATGGCTTCTAATCCTGTTGAAGGAATATATGTGGAATGTATATAAAGCATCTCAATAAATTAGTGTTCTTCATCGAAAAATTTCAATTTTGTATTTATAAGGTCTTCTAACATAATACTATTATTATATTTTATGAATATTTTTTAATATTAATTATGTAAAGTATGATAGATTAAAAATATTGTAAAAATACTGTATTTTTTACAAATACTAATGTATACTAGGCTGATTAATATAATATATACATTTTTACATATTTGAATAAATGTGATCATTTATATCCATACTAATTTTGAATAATTTTAAATAGATACATTTTTAGAGATTAATGATAAACATCCATCGAGTATTTTAGTATTTGTATTTGAATACAATTATAAATAATAGAATGTCAATTCTGACAGATTTTTCGACAAAAACTATCGAAAAATTCGGTAAACTATCGAATAGATTGATACAAATCGTACCGATTATAACACCAAATAGTTTGAACCAACCGAATAGTTCGGATCTTATAGATCAATAGTTGAAGTAATCGATAGTTTTTAAGTATCTATCGAACAGTTCGATAGTGATTAATCGATAGTGTCCATCACTAGATTTATATCACGGATTAAGATATACAGGATGCCAAACGGCACCTTATCAAGTGAAGACAGAATGTTCTGTTCTGTTGACTTATAGCGCTATTTTGTTGCGGTGGTGGATTGTGAACTAATACAGTGTGACCTTTTATTCAGAATCCAGGACAATTTGTCAATCGAACATAATATTTTATTATTTATTATATATCTGTGGTGATAATCATGACAAAACGATGATAACTGAATAACTCGTGTTGATGATAACTGATAGTTTTATTTACCGCATTAGTTCGAAATTCACCGTTGTCATGTCATCATTTAGCGCTGCAAGTCAAATTGAGTAAAAAGAACATTCAGACCGGGTAAAACGATGATAACAGATCGCCGTTCGACATCCTGTATGTCTTAATTCGTGTTTTATACATACACAGTAAAAGTAAATATTAATTAGATGATATAATCGCTGTTTAATCACCGCAGTACCTATATATATATAATACGATTTGTGCGTATAGTTCTGTACACAATACATTTCTTTACGTTTTGTTTACCTGTTAAAGGGTTTATACTGGAAACGCTACAGGCGAGGTCAACGGTTTGCACGTGTCTCGTCGATTTTTTTTCCCCCATATGCGCCTTCTTAATCGTTTCGCTATTATATTTCCTCCTGTGCTCTATTGACATCGCGTTAATGGTCACCTGCGAACAAAGACCAGACCGCACATTCGGAGCAGACAGGCTCCGGCAGAAATATACGTCAAACAGAAAAAAAAAAATATATATATATATATATATAATATATATGTTATATACATAGGTGTACCTATATATTTATCTGTATACATAAATGTATATAGTGAAATGACAGTGGCGTCACCCCGTCCGTATATAATATATATATAATATATACCTGGCGGCTGGCTCGATTTTTTGGCGTCTTGTCTGCGCCTTCTGCAGGATTTGATTTTTTCCTACATCATTTTTCTTGTTTGTAGAATTCGTAAAAAACAATTGCTTATCCATTGTACTATTTGTACGTATTGTCCTTAATTGCCGGAGATCGATGACGGAAATTGCTTTGAAGCAGTGGTGGATTTGGGGAGGGACGCAGGGGTCGGAGCTACTCTTCATTTTTTTCACGTTTAACAGCGTACCCCTTAATTTATTTATCAAGGAACCCGAGGAACGCAGTGTTTGTTTTAATTTTTATTTAACATTTTTAAAAATTAAAATTATTTTTTTTTTTTTTTTTTTTGGAAAAATCGTGAAATTACGAAAATAAATGTTTTTC